>PVHX01006865.1:23576-45045 GCA_004024805.1 Geosciurus inauris
TGGCTCAAGCCTGTAATCCCAGCACTTAGGGAGGCTGAGACAGGAGGATCGCGAGTTCAAAGCCAGCCTCAGCAACGGCGAGGTGCTAAGCAACTCAGTGAGACCCTGTCTCTACATAAAACACAAAATAGGGCTGGGAATGTGGCTCAGTGGTCGAGTACCCCTGAGTTCAATCCCCGGTACCAAAAAAATAAAAAAAAAATAAAAAATAAAAAAATAAAAAAAAACAAAAACAGGGCCTTGCTATGTTGCCCAAGCTGGGCTTGGGCTGGGAATGCAGCTCAGTGGTAGAGCACTTACCTAGTACGCACAAGGCCCTGGGTTCAATCCCCAGGCAAAACAAAACAAAACAAAAATAATTCCTGGATTCAAGCAATCCTGCCTCAGACTCCCAAGTGGCTGAGACTACAGGTGTGTGCCATGGTACCTGTTTTTTTGGTGCTGGCGATCCAACCCAGAGGCCTTGTGTATGCTAGGCAAGCACTTTACCACTGAGTCATATCCTCAAACCTTAATTTATCATGGATTCCCCAATCCCCACCCTCCACTGCCCCTACTGGGGATTTTATCTTTGAGTTACATTCTCGACCCTTTTTATTTTGAGACAGTCTTGCTAAGTTTCCAAGGCTGGCCTTGAACTTGTGATCCTTCTGCCTCAGCCTCTGAGTAGCTGGGATCACAGATGTGTTACCATGCCTGGCTTCCTTAGTAATTTTTTTTTTTTTTTGGTACTGGAGATTGAATTTAGGAGCACTTGACCACTGGGCCACATCCCCAGCTCTATTTTGTATTTTATTTAGAGACAGGGTCTCCTGAGTTGCTTAGCACCTTGCTTTTGCTGAGGCTGACTTTTAACTCTCAATCCTCCTGCCTCAGCCTCCCGAGCCACTGGGATTACAGGTATGCGCCACTGCGCCTGGCCTTCCTTAGTAATTTTTAAGTGTATCGTTCAGTTAAGTACATTCACACCTTTGCATAACCAATTGCCAGAACTCTTCATCTTGCAAAACTGAAACCATACCCATTATCCCTCCCCTCCCCTTTCTCAAGCCTTTGACAACCACCATTCTGAATTCTGTCTCTATGAATGTGACCTCTCTAGGTACATAATATAAATAGAATCACAGTATTTATTTATTTTTTTGGTGACTGACTTACTTTACTTAGTATATTGTTCTCAATGTTCATCCGTGAAGTAGTATGTGTTAGAATTTTCTCCCCCCACCACTTATTTGTGGTTCTGGGATCAAATCCAGAGCCTTGAACATGTTAGGGAAGAATTCTACCACTAAGCTATATCCCCAGCACTTTAAAAATTTCAAGACAGGGTCTCACTAAGTTGCTCAGTCCAGCCTTGAAATTGGTGATCCTCCTGCCTCAGCTACCTGAGTAGCTGGGATAACAGGCATGTGCCAATATGCCTTGCAAGACTCTGTGTGTGTGTGTGTGTGTGTGTGTGTGTGTAGGTACTAGGGATCAAATCCAGGGGCTTGTGTGTGCTAGGCAATGCTCTACCACTGAGCTACCTGCACAGCCTGGAATTCCCTTCCTTTTTATGGCTGTATAATATTCCATCGCATGTTTTTGTGTGTGTGTTTGTGCCATATTTTGTTTACTCTTTCATCTATCAGTGGATACTTGAATTACTTCTACCTTTTCACTGTCATAAGTAATGCTACTATGAATAGTTATACAAATATTTGAGACCCTGCTTTCATTTTTTTTACCCAAAAGTATATACCTAAAGTAGAATTGCTGGATCATTTGATAATTCTATTTTTAGTTCCTAGAAACCATTTTAGCCTCACAGGAAATACAACAAACTCTGAGAAGTTCAGGGTCTTGGTATGAACCAGGGTAATTGACCCTGGTTTTTTGCTTCTAAGACAGGCTTTTTGTACTAAATAGGTTATGTACTTATACCCCCCAAAAAATCACACAGTGGCTAAGAGAAATGATGCAAATTTGAAGGAAGTTGGGTTAAGCATGTTTTACTTTGTTCTTTTCTTGCATGTTCTCTTAACCAAATGAGCGCACAGGTAGGTGGCTTAGGTGGAAATAACAAACTAGCAGTCTAAGTGATTAATCTGGGCTGCAGATGTGTTTGATGTGGCCTATAAAGGATTAAAAAAAAAACTTTTCATACTTACAAATTGATGGCAAAGTTTTATTACCCAAGAAAGTGAAATAAACTTCTATACATTTTTCTTTGTGTGTGTGGTACCAGGGATTGAACTCAGGGGTACTTGACCACTGAGCCACATCCCCAGCCCTATTTCCTATTTTGTATTTTATTTAGAGACAGGATCTCAGCTGGGCGTGGCAAAGCAAGCCTGTAATCCTAGCACTTTGAGAGGCTGAGACAGAAGAATTGTGAGTTCAAAGCCAGCCTCAGAATGTGGAGGTGCTAAGCAACTCAGTGAGGCTGTCTCTACATAAAAACACAAAATAGGACTGGGGATGTGGCTTAGTGTTCGAGTACTTCTGAGTTCAATCCTTGGTACCAACAAACAAACAAACAAACAAAAAACCACAGAGACAGGACCACAATGAGCTGCTTAGTGTCTTAGTTTTGCTGAGGCTGGCTTTGAACTCTCAATTCTCTTGCCTCAGCCTCCCAAGCTACTGGGATTATAAGCATTTGCCACAGTGCCTGGCTTCTATGCACTTTTTTACAAAGCAGATTTTCCTATACAAAATAATGAAAGATATAAATGGAGGAAGTTTATCTAGAACCTGCCACATGACCAGTAAGAAATTTCAACAATTAACAATTGTTTTCAATGACCCACTGAGCACAAAATTAAAAACTACATAAAAATCAAACTTCCCAGCTGGGCACGGTGGCACACACCAATTGGACTTTAAAGTAAGCCTCAGCAAGGGCAAGGTGCTAAGCAACTCCATGAGACCCTGTCTCTACATAAAACACAAAATAGGGCTGGGGATGTGGCTCAGTGGTTGAGTACCCCTGAGTTCAATCCCTGGTACAAAAAAAAAAAAAAAAAAAATCAAACTTCCTTGCATATTAGAAACAGTTCAATTTATCTATGTCCCACACAATTCAAAATAGATAAAAATTTTATTAAGTAACTGAAAAACACTACCTAATAAACTCTTCCACTGTCGCTTTAAAAGTACTTATAAAATTATCAAACCTAACTGATTATTTGTGGACATAAGTAATAAAAATTCAAAATCTAGAGATCAATATTAAGAATGAGATTTTTAGCTGGGTGTGGAGGCGCATGCCTGTAATCCCAGCACTTTTGGAGGCTGAGACAGGAGAATTGCGAGTTCAAAGCCAGTCTCTCTCTCTTTTTTTTGGTACCGGGGATTGAACTCAGGGGCATTCCACCACTGACCCACATCCCCAGTCCCATTTTTGTGTTTTATTTAGAGACAGGGTCTCACTGAGTTGCTTAGCACCTCGTTTTTGCTGAGGCTGGCTTTGAACTCTTGATCCTCTTGCCTCAGCCTCCTGCTGGGATTACAGGTGTGCGCCACCATGCCCGGCAAGAATAAGATATTAATAAAGAAAATCAATTTAGGCTGGGTGCAGTGGCACATGCCTATAATCCAAGCAATTCCTATAAAGGGTTTTATATTTTATTTATTTTCATGGTTCTGGGGATTGAACCTACGGCCTTGTGTATGAAAAGCACAGCTCTAAACTGAGCTACATCCCCAGCCCTGGGTTTTGTAGTTAGTTGTACAATATTAAAAAAAGAATATGTCATATAAAGGTTCAGATTTCTATCTTCTCTTACAATCTGTCAACAGTGGTCCTACCTTCCTGTCTGCTGTCCAGTCCACAATCCTCACTACTTCCTATTATTCCCACCTCCTCCTCTCAATCATATAACCTATTTGCTCATTTTGTCATTTAAGACTCCTTGCTCAGAGTCTAGGTTTAGTTGAATCTAGATAAGGGGTTTGACTTCTATTCTGGCAATTTTCCAGCATATAGCTCTTACTCAATACATATTTGAGTGATCTGCGAGTCATGGCACCATCTGTGAGACTTGGGAGGTTGAGACAGGAGAATCACAAGTTCAAGGCTAGCCTCAGCAATTTAGTGAGACCCTGTTTCAAAATAAAAATTTAAAAAAGGTCAGGGGATGTAGCTCAATGGTAGAGCACCTCTGGGTTCAGTCCTTTGTACTGTGGGGAAAAAAAGTGCTCAAGTGAACCAGCTTTTACTGAGCACCTGCTACGTGCAAAGTCTATGGCTGTCTAAGTGTCACAGAGAATGACCTCTGAAAATTCAGTCTCTTAACTATGAGGGAAAGAGCACACAAACCCATGGTCCAACTCTGGCCACAAGACTGATTTTGAGAGGTGGTTAGGGTAGGAGTTTCTAAGCTTCCAGACATTAAACTGCATCTGGAGGAACAGGAGACCACCGAGTTATATGAAAAGCCTCTCCTGCAGAATGAACAGCATATACCAAGGTTGTGTGTGAGGTGGCTTTGTTTGGGAAACTTAAAGAAGGTCATGGGCTGGGGTATACAGTGCTTCCTTAGCATGCTCAAGACCATGGATTTAGCCGGGCACGGTGGCTCACGCTTGTAATCCCAGCATTTAGGGAGGCTGAGACAGGAGAATCGCAAGTTCAAAGCCAGCCTCAGCAATGGCGAGGCACTAAGCAACTCAGTGAGACCCTGTCTCTACATAAAACACAAAATGGGGCTGGGGATGTGGCTCAGGGGTCGAGTGCCCCTGAGTTCAATCCCCAGTACCAAAAAAAAAAAAAAAAAAAGACCATGGATTTGATCTCCAGCGCTGAAGCAAACAAACAAACAGCAACAACAACAAAACAACCCAGTGTGATGGGAGCTTAATAGAGTGGGGAGCGTGGTAATAGATGACGTTAGATATGTATTTTTATATCAACAGCCTAACCCTTAAGCCAGGCAGCTGTTGGGCAAATCCGTGTCCTGGTCTTCAAAGGGCTTGCTCAGTACAGGAGTGGTTTAGCACTGTCAGTCAGAGGAGGGGCTAGGCCCAAACCCTTCTCCTGCCTCGGGTGCCAAGGACAGGGTAGGGCACCAGAGGAGGTTTCAGTAAAGATCTGCTGACAGTGTGCTTGAGAAAAGAACAGGAAGTGCAGGCTTTGTTCAAGGAGGCCCAGGCAAGGCCACTCTCTCAAGTCGCTGCCACCTCTTACAACTGACTCTTAGAGCGGGGAGAGTGAGATGCAGGGAGGAACCAGCCACAGGCCATACCCGCAAAAAATCTCAAGGGGTGGGGGCCTTGAAAGGCAGGTAGGAAAACGGGTTATGAGAGCTAAATGAGGGCATCCAACTTAACTTGGAGGGTCGGGGAGGGTGTGTTCAGAAGGTAGATGAACGCTTTTAGCTCAGACTCAATGTATGTGTACAGGAATTTCCTCTAGAATGCTCTGGATATTTCATTTTGCTTTCGTCGTAATTTCATGTGAAAATAAATGCTCACAGGCCCTAATGGGCCTCCCTCGGGGCGGGTCCTCCCTTCACTCTAACCCTCTGCAAAGGGGCAGGGCCTCCCAGGATCTTGTCCTGCCTACACTACCTACTTTTGCTCACCAGAGGCCGCTGCGCACGGGCGACGGAGCGCGCGGATTCCCAAGTCGCAGAGAGGGGGAAGCTGATTGGTTGTGAGGAGCGGCGGGAGGGCGGAGTCTGAAAGGCCGGTTGAGTGGGGGGCTGGTAGCGCGACCCCCGGCCAAATCCCGACTGTCTTTTGTCATTTCTGACGGTTCTGTGGCTGCTATCGTTGTGTCGGGACTTCTGTTAGGCTGGCTCTAGAGCTGAGGCGAGTGCAGCAGCATCGCGGCCCGGAGATCAGGGCACGGCAACTACCGCCGCCGCCGCCGCCGCCGCCGCCGCAGGCCTGGGTTACCTGAGCAACTGCGTGTCAGGGGCCCGCCCGCGGGCGGGCGGGCGGTTAGCGCGGGAGACTATTGAGAGGAACCAGAGAGACAGGGACCTGATCCTTGGTTCGGAAGCGGGATCCTGGAGAAGACAGCGTAGGCTGGGGCATCGGGAGACCCTGCTAGGGACTGGGGGGTCTGGGAAGCTTTCTCCTACAGGTTATTCCGGGATAAGCTCCGGCACTGGGGCGGGCCCGGGCTTCGCTGGGGGCCGGGCGGCGCGGGGCGGGTCTGCGGGAGAGCACGCCCCCGCCTGCCCCGGGCCCGCCCAGTGCCGCCCGCCGGCTAGGGAGCCGCTGTCCCGGGCCTGGCCGGTGTGCGTACGCCCGCTGGACCAGGGCACCGCTGGCTGCCTGGGCACGGGACTGGGCTGGGGTGCTGACCTCGGCCTAGGAGGCTTAGGATCCGGGAGACGCCCGTACCCGCTGGTGCCTGCGAGTCGCACGCCCTCCCCGAGCTTCTGCTCCCAGCTCCTTCGCGGGGCGAGGTCAGGTGCCCCTGTTCTCTTCTTTCCCTCCCCCACCTCGGTGCCCGCGGGAGATCTTGCCCGCCCCCTCTCTCAAGGGTGTAGCAGGCTGCGGAGCTGACGGCGGCCCCGCAGCCACTCTGCCCAAACTCTCCGGAAGCCGCCCGAGCTCAGGCCGCTGCAGCTCCGGTGGACCCACTGTTGGAGCAGAGGCCCCGGCCCTCCTCCCGCGCCCAAACTTGAAGCACTTGACCTTTGACTATCCAAGGAGGCAGGCCCGCAGGTGGCTGGACAGCTGCGGCGCTGGGAGGGCATCTTGCCTAGGGACCGTCGGCTGCACTCCCGGGCTCCCTGTGAGGGCATCTTGCCTGGGGACTGTCGGCTGCACTGCTGGACTCCCGGCTTTGCTTCTGGGATTCCAAGGTGTCCGCTTAAGGCGCATGTGGATTGAGACCTAGAGTCATGGATGTTTGCGCCCGTCTTGCCCTGTGGCTCCTCTGGGGGCTTCTCCTGCATCAGGGCCAGAGCCTCAGTCATAGTCATAGCGAGAAGGCCACGGGAACCGGCTCAGGGGCCACTTCTGAGGAGTCCACTGCAGCAGGTAAGGCCTTGCTGAGGGCTGGACGGTGCTGGGAGCTTTAACTTAGAACTGAGTAGTCCAAAGTCGGCAAGTGAATGTAGGTTTGTACATGTGAGGTTGTTGGGGATCCACACGTTACTGCCTAGTCTCAGTCGTCCAAGAAGTTCTTTCTGTTAAGGAGTCATGGCTAATGTTACTATCTCCCTGAATAACTTTCCTTATCCCTCCTCAGGATGTCTTTTGTTGCAACAGAGGAAGACTTTGGGGCACTTTGACCTCTATCAGATCAGACCCCATCTCAAGACTGCTTGTGTGGAAGGATGACCTACCCAGCTAAAAGTCTATTGCTTTTAGCTAGTTTCAGCACTTGATAGTAGAGGGGGTTGAGACCACTCAGACTGAGCAGGGAAAATCGGGACTGGGCCAGCTTGTTGTCGGATAGCCTGGTGTTCAGGTTTGCCTTTCTATTCCAACCACCGTGGGAACCCTAGTCCCTCCCTTCCTTTAAGTAATCTGCTTCTCTTAGTTGTGCCCAGTTGAAATATCAAGGCAAATCCTTAGATGGAATCTTATTTACCACTAGGGAATAAAATGGCATTTTCTTGACATTAGCATAATATAATTCCTGGGACTACTTGTTAACTTATTTTTTTTCTGACTGATGAGTGTAGATATTCCATGTTATTTTTTATCTGTCCTGGTTTTTCTTGTGCACTTGTTGAGCTTGCCAGGCAGCAGGAGACCTGCTATACTCTTGCAATAGAAAGGAACACTTTTAAAATCCACTTATTTTACATAAAACTTTGAAGATCAGTTGTCTTATTTCTCTGGCCCAATTGCTGTGATCTGCCCAAAACTGTGACCTGAAGGCGGGGTTCCCCTCATAGGGTGGTTATACTGAGTTGTTTTGAGGCTAGCAGACTCAAGTGAAGGGGTGGCCACTGAGAGAGTACCTGCTGATACAGGTAGGAAAAGAAATAGAGTTTTGGGGGGACTTTCATGGATGCGTCCAGAGGCTGGTATTAGTGGTAGACCTTTTCTTGGGCACCCCCACCTTACCCCTATAAGTTTTTGTTTTTGGTGTTTTTTTTTTTGCATTGGGGATTGAACTCAGGGGCACTCGACCACTGGGCCACATCCCCATCCCTATTTTTTTGTGTTTTATGTAAAGACAGGTTCTCACTGAGTTGCTTAGCGCCTCACTGTTGCTGAGGCTGGCTTTGAACTCACGATTCTCCTGTCTCAGCCTCCCTAAGTGCTGGGATTGCAGGCTTCCGCCACTGTGCCCAGCTCCTTTAAGTTTCTTTTTTTCATTTTTTTTTTTTTTTTGTACTGGAGATTGAACTCAGGGGCACTCGACCACTGAGCCACATCCCCAGCCTTATTTTGTGTTTTATGTAGAGGCAGGGTCTCACTGAGTTGCTTAGCATCTCGCTGTTGCTGAGGCTGGCTTTGAACTTGCGATTCTCCTGTCTCAGCCTCCCTAAGTGCTGGGATTACTGGCTTGCGCCACTGTGCCTGGCTCCTTTAAGTTTCTTGACTGGACTCAATGTGATTCCAGATTCCCCAAGGGCTGATTTCCCAATGAGGCCTGTGTTGTCCCGAATGCAAGAATGGCACTACTTGTTGTTACTTTTTAAGGATAGGTTCTTCTTTCAAATTAAGTCTTTCTATAGGAAGTTTCCTTGACCCCTCAAACCTAGCCCAAAGCTTGGTTCTCAGTATGCTATGAAAGTCTGAACTGTGAGGTATACCTGAGGAACATTCTCTGCTGTTCCCAATGACATCCCTGTTTATAATTAATATGTCCCCTTTTTTCCACTTCAAAATATGAAACCCTGACATGAAATGAATATTTTTGAGAGTATTCTATATTTTAGAAACAAGATAATTTTTTTTTTGGGTAGTGTGGGAGATCAAACTCAGGGCCTCATGCATGCCAGGCAAGTACTCTACCACAGAGCTACATCCCCAGCCCCCCAGCCCCTTAAAGGGATGTTTTGAGCTTTAGGCATTAGCTAGCTCTGGAGAATCTCCTCTCCCACCTCAAGGTAAGAGGCATTCCAGCATCCCACAATATCACTCCATGACTTGAGCTTATGGAAACAGCCCTCCACATAACATATTTCAGAGGCCTCTACTGAGTCTTCAGTTTTGGTCTTTTCTTATTTATTTTTGTTCTTTTCTTCCTCAGTTCAGAAACTGGTTTCTTGTCACAACAGAAGTGGATTCCAGGGAGGAATGTCTCAGAGAGACATGCTAGGTGCTGTGAATGACTGGTTTGTGGGAACCTAGATGTCCTGGTACTATTGTTCTGGTAGATTGTCCCTTTAGGTCTTTCTGGGACTCTGTCTCTGACTCAGAGACTTATTCAAAGAAATGGTTCATAGATTGGGTTCTGCAGAAGTGTCTGGGGAGAAATTTTCTTTTTTTTTTGTTTTTGTGATGCTGGGGATTAGAACCCAGGGCCTTGTAGCAAGGCAAGCACTCTACCAACTGAGCTATCTACCCAGCCCATGGGGAGAAATTTTCTATGCAACTAGGAACCTTTCCAATCCCTGTGTATCCTCAGGACACAGGAGGAATTTTACTTGCTCTTAAAGCTACCACTTTTCTAAATCAGATTCAACTTACATAGTTAATCTGTGTTCTCTTAAGTTTGTATTTTATTTTATTATTATTTTTTCTAATATTTATTTTTTAGTTGTAGGTGGACACAATATCTTTATTTTATTTTTATGTGGTGCTGAGGATCGAACCCAGTGCCTCCCGCGTGCTAGGCGAGCACGCTACCACTGCGCCATAATCCCAGCCCAAGTTTGTATTTTATAGTTACACAGCTATTTTTCCTATAAAGTCTCACAGTATCCCTATTCGAATGCAGGGTAAGATAATACATGCTTATTTTTATGGGTGAAGAAACTGGGTCCTGTGCTTGGTGTTATAGGTAGTCTTCTGATGCTTAAGTACTGGACTTTTTCTATCTTCTCAGGTCCTGTCCTGTTAAAGGAGTGCCAGGAGGGACCAGAAAATGTTGCTCTGGCAATTAGGTGGGCCCTGGTGACTTCATAGCTTAGATCCAAGGAAAAGACTACCTTTTTCTCCTATGGCGTATGTGTTGCAGGGACCCAGAGAATTCAGTTTTGGATATATGTACCTTTCTGTCTCTTAGTTAGGTATAAGATTTGATTCTAAGAAAGATTTAGTTAAAATGCTTTGTCTTTCCTACCCATACACTAAGTACTATTAAAAGCCTGACCCTGCAGTGAAGGCAGGTGCTCTGATAGGAGGCTCTCTCATTGAACAGTGTAGAGGTCATTTTTGTCACTTTCTGACTTTTTAATATCTGCATGCCTAGCTGTGCTAAGTTACTTTCTCAATAAAGGTCTGTGCATGTTTGTGCTGCTGTAAAGCCTGCATTTCTGAAGTTGGCAGATGGATAATTGAAACTTTGCTTAGATTTCAGAAACTCAAAAATGTTTTCTGTGGATTGTGTACAAGGGACCTTAGGTGGAGTCTGGAGTTGGGGCTGCCAATGTTGGAAGTATGGAGGGTCTCTAATCAAGAATTGTGGTTTAGTTGTATATAGCTAAAATAGGGCCTTGGAGGATAGGCATCTTAAGCAGTGTGCAGAGTGTAGGCTAGCTTCTCAATCAATCCCTGATGGAGTGGCAGGCCAGAGCCCTGTCTGCCCACCCAGCTAGTTGCTGCTGCCTCTAAGGCTATAAATGGCCTGACCATCTTGGTAGCTATGCTAATTTTAGCTGAGGGCGGCTCCCGGAACTGGGCTGAGGCCAAGAGCAGGTGGGTGGGGCTTGGCTGTAGATAATATTGGGGGCTGGGTAGAGGGACACACTAATCCTGGGGCAGCCAGGACATCATTTGCTTCCAGGCGTCAGCTTTGACAATCACCTTTAGCTAGGTTAATTGATTCAGCAAACACTGAACAGTGCCAGCTCATGTGCTTATTTATTTGTGCTTGTTTATTCAACAAGTATTTGAGTGCCTGTCCAGACCAGTTACTACGTATGTTTTCTATGGGGATTTAAGGATGAACAATACAGTCATCTTCCCTGCTTCATGGAAGTTAGTCTTGTTAGGGAGATGGAAAATAAACACATAAATAAATATATTATTTTGTGGTAGTGGCACAGAAGAAAACATACAGGGTGCTCAGGGGAATGACAAGAGAACAGAGATCTAGTTAAAACTGAAACCCAGTATCTAGTAGGATATTACATCAATAGTAATAATAGTAACTATGTGGCAGACACTGTTATAAACATTTTATTTTGCTTAACTCTTACAACCATTCTGTGTAATAGATATTATTATCCTTGTTTTATAGGTGAGGAAATTAAATCATAGGTTAAATAACTTGCCCATGGTTATAAAGATAGTAAAAAGAGCCAGAGTTTGCATCCAAGTAGTCTGATTCTTCACCTTACCTCTACCTCAGCCGCTAAGCTTACGTCTGTCAAAACTTTGTGATATCCAGGCACGGTGGTATAAGTCTGTAATCCCAGTGCTTTGGGAGGTGGAGGCAGGAGGATTGCAAGTTCAAAGCCAGCCTCAGCAATTTAGCGAGGCTCTAAGCAATTTAATGAGGCTCTAAGCAATTTAGTGTGACCCTGTCTCAAAATAAAAAATAAAAATAGCTAGGAATGTGGCTCAGTGGTAAAGTGCCCCTGGGTTCAATCCCTGGTACTAAAGCAAAGCAAAACAAACCAAACCAAATCAAAGAAAACCCCAAACAAACAAACAACAGCAACAAAAACCACCACCACCACCAATAAAAAACCCAGCTTTGTGATAAATGCAGTAATGAAAGTATTGTGTGTATGTATGCGTGTGTATGTATGTATGTGTATGCATATGTATATATACATGTTATATGTACATATATAAGTGTGCATATATGTGGATATATTTATACACATACATATATGTGCATACACATACATGATTGTTAGAAGCCCAGAGGAGCAAGTGACTAGCCTGCCTGGGAGAGCTGGGGGAGGCTTTATAGTTTCCCCCATAATTTTTCTCAGATCTTGGGGAGATGAAAGGTGGCTGCCTAATTCACAAAAGATGGAAAAATCAGTTAGTTCAACCCACTTATTTTTCCATATGAAGAACCTGATACCCAGAGAGGCATTAAATAGAAGTTTTAGAAGTTTCAACTAAGTTATTGGTAGAGAACTAGACTAGGATTTGTGAGTCAGGGATCCACATGTTTGAGGCCAGCCTCAGCAATTTAGCGAGGCCCTAAGCAAGTTAGGGATATCCTGTCTCAAAATAAAAACGTTTGGGCTGCGGTTGTTCAGTGGTAGAGCACTTGCTTAGCATGTGTGAGGCATTGGGTTTGATCCTCAGCACCACATACAAATAAATAAGGGATTGTGTCCATTTACAACTAAATTAAAAAAAAAAATCAGCAAATGAAGTAAAAAGGAAAAATAAATTTAAAAATAAAAAGGTCTGGGGATGTGGCTCAGTGATTTAGCACACCTGGGTTCAATCCATAGTACCAAAAACCAAACCAACCAAACAAAAACCAAAAATAATTCCATGTAGCAATGAGATTATGTCATCTTAAAAAGCCCAGTTTTTTTTTAAATTTATTTTTTAGTTGTAGATGGACAGAATATTTTATTTTTATGTGGTGCTGAGGATCGAACCCAGTGCCTCATGCGTGCTAGGCGAGCACGCTACCACTGCGCCATAACCCCAGCCCCAAAAGCCCAGTTTTTAAAAAAAAATTTTTTTTTTAGTTGTAGATGGATGCAATATATTTTATTTATTTATTTTTACGTGGTGCTGAGCATCGAACCTGGTGACTCACACATACGAGGCAAGCGCTCTACCACTGAGCTACCGCCCTAGCCCAAAAGCCCAGTTTTGATACAGGTCAAAAGACTTGTTTGGCAAGAAAGGGATAAGGTCTTATTGAGGGGAGTGGTTTCTTAGGTCTCCACAGGACTTGGGTTCCAATCCTAAGAGTCCCTTTTGGTTTCCTCCTGGGCTGCCTTTGAGATGGATTGCAGAGGGCTTTGAGGGCATGCTGTAGTACATTTCCCTCCATGGGAAATGATTGTCCAGGAAACTCAGCTGCCTCTGGCTGCCAGGCTTTTAGGGAGAGAAAAAGATACCAAACAGGGCCTACAACAGAGTTTTTAAAACTGATAACAAAATTATGAAATATTAAGATATATAACAAAGTAAAAAGAATATAAAGGATAACCCTTTGAATATCCATGTGCCCCAAACAGTTTAAGAAATAAAACAGTAACAACACAGTGGTTTCTGTATCTCTCCAGTGATACTTTGTATATATTTCTAATGTAACACATAGTACATTGTGTGTGTGTGTATATATATATATATATATAATTTTTTTTCCAGCTCCCTCATAAGTGTATTCTTTGTGGAGAAAGGGAGGAGGGGTTATACTTTATTTCTGTTTTTATTGTGCCCAGCCTAACTTCTATTAAAGTTTTTTGAAAAAACTGGAAAGAAGGCCTCTTTGAATGGATTGTATTTTCTTTCTTCCTTTCAAACTATCTTATATGTTTTAGTATATACATATTCTTTGTAGGTGTTGCTTCTCACCCAGGATACTTTCTATTAAGTTGTATCCAAGTTCTGATATTTTTATCTTTTTTCAATCTTTTATTTAACATCACTTTTGCCCATTTTAAAGATGGAGAACTCGTAGCTGAGAAATTTGTGTTCTGGGTGACAGGGCTAAAAGATGGCAGAATTAGAACTATAACTCTTGGGATCTATGTACTAAGCCCATGCTGTTTTTACCAAAACAAGTTATCTGTTGGCATGTTCCAAAGGGGGAATTTCCTTGCTGATCAGGTACTCATAGCTGTGTTGACAAAGGTGTTTGAATAGTATGGTCAAAGCTGTGCTGCTCTGGGGGATAGTAGAGGCTACATTGTTGGAGTTATCTGTTTGTGGGTCAGCCTTTCTTATTATTCCATAAGCTTCTAAAGGGTTAGGACAGCAGGCGTTCAACTTTTTACTACAACGTCTAGCACAAGGCTTGACATGTGGCATAGTTTACATACTATAACACTTTTAGAATTGAATTGAACTGGATTTATTGTCTTGTTCTGATTCTGCTGTAGTTTACTAAACACCTGATTAAAAGTTGAAATATATTTTCCTTGGAGGGGTTAGGTAAGTTGAAAGAAATAAGCTTAATTTATTTAGAAAGTTCACTTTTAGAATTTCTCATTCACTTGATAAGTGAAATCTTGTTGTATTTGTGAAAACAAACAACGACAATAAAGCAAAAACACTCAGATCCAGAACAGTTTGGGACCAACAGGTTCACTTCATTTGGAAGAAATATGTGTAGCGTTTTAAAGAGGCCAGACTCTTATCATTGCTATTCTCCAGGAGAAAGCATTTAAGAGTAGCTGGAAAACTGTTTAATTTCACAAAGACCTATGCTATGTGTGTAGCTGGATAGAAGCCTAGACATAAAGTAGGATGATTGGCTTTGGTTTGCTGAAGGATCTGAGTTGGCCACAGTCATGAGATATAACTATCTGGATTTAGAGGAGATTTAAAGTTTGGGTCTTTTTCCATTCTATCTGTGGACCTAGTGGAGGGTAAGTTACCTCATCTCTATCAGCCTTAGTTTTTTCATTTGTAAAAAGGGAATTACCTTAATGAAGAAGTTTGAGGTGAGGATAAAATGATAATATAAGACAACTTTTATGAAAGGGCATTATAAACTATAAAATGATGTACAGTTGGGGTGGTGTAGTCCTCTCAGCCTTTGTTTTTGTGGGCCTGAGAAATAATCAGAATGTGAGTGTCTATGTAGGTAGCACATCTCTAAGGGTAGTTGCATCTCTGAATTTGCTGTAGTTCCTTCCAGTGTCTTTCTTTAGTTATACCCACCTGACGTATAGACTCTGAGTGTGGCCAAACCAGGTTTTTATTCAAGGCTTACTCCAAGCCCTGGAGAAACTGTTCATAAAGTTTGGGTGCTAGTATTTGAGCTTAATTCCTGCCTGTGGGCCCTTCCTTTTTCTGAAGATAACCACTTTTCTAGCCCCACTGCAGTCTTGAAATAACTGAGTAGATGGGCCTGGTCCCAACTTGTATTATTTTTTGGTACATAACAAATTATTCCCAAAACTTAGAGGCTTAAAACAGTGTATATTGATTATCTTCCAGTTTCTGCAAGTCAGGAATCAGAGTGTAGCTTACCTATTTGGGTGCCTCTGGCTCAAGCCATCTCATGAGGTTGCAGTCAAACTATTAGCTAGGGCTGAGGCTCAAATGGGGAGAGAGTATTTGCTTTCAAGCTAATTTACATGGTTGTTAGCAGGCCTTGGTCTCTTGCCACATGAACTTCTCTACTGGGCTGCCTCATGACATGACAGTTAGCTTCTGTACTCCAGAAGAAGTGATTCATGAGAGAGCAAGAGAGAGGTGCCCAAGATGGATGCTTCTGTTTTTTGTCTGACTTTGGAATTGATATGCTATCACTTCTTCTATATTCTATTTATTAGAAGCAGGCCAATAAGTCTTGCCCATACTCAAGCTGTGGAATTATTCAAGGACATGAACATCAGAAGGGCAGGGATCTCTGGATCTCTGGGACCATCTTCTATCCATCATGCCACTGGCCTGAGACCTAACTGGGGTTATCTTTTTTTTTTTTTTTTTTTTTGGTACTGGAGATTGAACTCAGAGGCACTGAGCCACATCCCCAGGCCTATTTTGTGTTTTATGTAGAGACAGGGTCTCACTGAGTTGCTTAGTGCCTCGCTGTTGCTGAGGTTGGCTTTGTGCCCAGCAAACTTGTGATTCTCCTGTCTCAGCCTTCCAAAGCGCTGGGATTACAAGCATGAGCCACCACGCCCGGCTGTAACTGGGATTATCTTAAAGGATGCCTCTCATATCACCCTAGAACCATACTATTGGGAACAATAGTTTCTAGGTAGTGTGGTCTTAAGCTTTCCTTTGAGTTCTTTTGAATTTTTTTACTTACCTCCTAGAGTCTTATGGAGTCTTTTTTCTTTTTTTTGGTCCCAGAGATTGAGCCCAGGGGCAGCTAACCACTGAGTCATATCCCCAGTCCTTTTTAATTTTTTCAGGGTCTTGCTAAGTTGAGGCTGGCTTAAAACTTGGAATCCTCCTGTCTCAGTTTCCTGAGCCACTGGGATTATAGGCATGAGCCACCATGCCTGGCTTATGGAGTCTTTTTGAACTCCCTTTTGGTATCATATCCCTTGGTTCATGCATGACTTCATTGCTTTGACATGGGCCCATCTTTTCTACTCCTCTGATTCTTAGGTTCTCCTCAGGCCTAGTCCTAAACTAGCTTTGTCCTAGGCTCTAGTCCTGCCTCCCAACTCCTTGTTTGGTACCTTTGATTCTGGAGCTCATTGTATAGCCTTGGAGCCTTTGCTACTCCAACATGGCTTTTGAGAGCTAGATTTATAGATGGCATTAAATTGGGATTCACACATTGACAGATAAAAAAATATTCTTTTTTGGCTATTGGTGTTAGGTGTTAGGACTTAATATCCTGGTATGTCATAACTGAAATGGATTTTAGGGGTCATCTTTCCCAAACGTCTCATTTTAAGTATGAGAACAACAGCTTGCCCAAGATTTTGCTAAGCCAGGGCTAGAATCTAATTTCTTCTGTTTCTCACTCACATATTATTCTCACCCTGTTATGTAGTCTCTAACCTAATGTAGTCATCTGGTATTGTTAGGGGTCTGAGACCTGTAACGAGGACAAGAAAGTAATTCATAATATCAAATTATGTTTACAGAAATCGGACTGGACAGAATTAGGAGTATATGAAGTCAATGTCAAGTGCTGCTTTCAAGGAACCACCTAGTTAGAGAACATTTATAGAAGGCATAGATAAAGAATTCCAATAGTATCTGTTGCGCATTGTTTTAATCAGCTTTTTCGCTACTGCTGCTGCTAAAAGACCCAACCGGCATAATTGTAGAGGAGGAAAAGTTTATTTGAGGGCTCACAGTTTCAGATGTCTTGGTCCACAGAAGGCCAGCTCCATTCCTTGAGGGTCAAAGTGAGGCAGAACATCGTGGTGGAATAGTGTGGCAGAGGGAAGCAGTTCAGTGGTGATCAGGAAGCAGATCTGCCACTTGCCAGATACAAATATATACCCCAAAGTCACACCCCCCAATGAACCATTTTCTCCAGCCACATTTCACCTGCCTCCAGTTACCAGTTAATCTCACCAGGGATTAATTCACTGATTAAGTTAAGGCTATAGCCTGATCATTTTTCTTTCAAACCTTCTTGTGTTGTTTTACATGGGAGTCTTTGGGGGACACATCACATCCAAATCATAACACATATGGTGACTAACATCTGAATGCTGTACCACTCTCTAGGTAGTATCAGTTTGGTGGAACAAGAGATCTCTATTGGGATGTGCAGAGTGGGTTCCTGAAGGAGGTGGGTCAGAACCTTATGCAATATGTCTCATTGTTTGGCTCAGCTAGTTGCATTATGGATTTGAGGCCTCCATAGTCAGAGTAAATGTATCTAAAGCCTTGTGAGGTTACTTGTGGCCATTTGGAAAGTGCCAAGTGGAAGCATCTGGGCACTAAGAATTTGACAAAGCCTTGCCTGTGTTGGCACAACTTGTTAGGCAGGAGAGATTTGAGTAGGGATAGCTGTGACTCTGTCATGTTTATCAGAGTGGGGCAGATTTATTTTGTGTGAAAGGCCATGCAGGGAAAAATCTGAAATGGGCCAAGGGCACTGTAAATTTGTTTTCTGCTGGAGAGCTTGGAATAGAGAAGGTGCAGTTTCTAAAATCTCTGTATGGGTGGTGGTTGCTTTCCCAACTTGGTTCTAGCTCTAGACCACTTCACTCACTTCATCTCTGTTGCACTCTGCATTCTTGGCACAGCCAGTTTTTTTGTTTTGTTTTTTTCCCCCTTTCTCCTGGTCTGCAGAGCACATGGTTATTTATATTGCCTTCCTTTTGCCTTTTTATGTCATTTACTTTCCTCCCAGAATCATCTACCCTATCCTTCTTTATTCTTATTAATCTCTCAGTTGTCTATGAAGTTTTTCCTGACACTTATGCTAGTAATGAGGTACCTCTCATCTCCAAACTCTGGTAGCACTCACTATCTGCAATACTCTCCATGTACTTCACACATTGCTTATGTCTCTTAACAGTGAGAGGCAGCTTGATATAGTATCAAGAGCACTGGGTGCTGGCTTGAGTCCTTGTTGACAGTATTATTTAAACTATAGTTTCCTGCCAGGTGTGGTGGCTCATGCCTGTAATCCCAGCTGTTTTGGTGACTGAAGCAGGAGGATTGCAAGTTCAAGGCCAGCCTCAGCAACTTAGTGAGGTCCTATGCAACTCAGTGAGACCCTGTCTCTAAATAAAATACCAAAAGGGGCTGGGGATGTGGCTCAGTGGTTAAGTGGTCCTGGGTTTAATCCCCAGTAGCAAAAACAAACCAAAAAAACTACTACAGTTTCCTCACTTGAAAAAGGAAGTTAAAAGAGAGTTACTGTGCTGGGTGCTGTGGTGCACACCTGTCATCCCAGCAACTCAGGAGGCTGAGGCAGGAGGACTGCAAGTTTAAAGTCAGCCTCAGCAGCTTAGCGAGACCCTATTTCGAAATAAAAAATAAAAAAGGATGGGGATGTGGCTCAGTGATTAAGCACCCCTGGGTTCAATCCCTGGTACCCAAAAAAAAAAAAAAAAAGAGTTATTATATAGATTTTAAAGCTTTTCTCTTTGCAAATTTTTCTTTCTCTTGAGGATAAAAGCCATGTCTGGTTTGGCAACAATAGTACCTATCCTCACCATCTATCAGTGCTAATCAGACAACTTGTGCCCAATAGGTATCAATGCATAACATTGAATCCATTTTGGGTTGAATAGGTAAGAGGTAGAGTGTCAAGTAAATTGACATCAGTTCCTATAAAAAGCTTAGACAAGTGTGCCCTGGCATTTGGTACTGGAGACTAAACCCAGGGGGTACTTTACCAGTGAGCTATATCCCCAGTTCTTTTTATTTTTTATTTTGAGACAGGGTCTCACTAAGTTGCTGAGATTGGCCTCAGCCTCACAAGTCCCTGGGATTACAGGCATATGTCACCATGCCCTACTGTAGTAGGTTTTCTGAGAAGTCTTGTGGGCATGATTTTTTTTTTTTTTTAATATTTTTTTTTTAGTTGTAGATGGACACAATGTCTTTATTTTATTGCTTTGTATGTGGTGCTGAGGATCGAACCCAGGGCCTCACGCATGCGAGGCAAGCGCTCTACCGCTGAGCTACAATCCCAGCCCCGTGGGCATGATTTTTTTGCCTAACCTGCTAACTCATCCTTACTTAGTGATCACTTACTGAAGGTGTGCTCAGTGACAGTTGTCAGTAACACTACAGAATGGTTTAGCCATGGACCCTATCTGGCAGCTCTTGTTTGCCACAGCAATGCTTATCTTCGGCAAGTGGCTGCAGTAGGAGCAGAGTAGGGCTACTCTCAAAAAGAACATAAGACCTGTGGGCAAGGCTTCCTTGGGTTCTGCTACTCATCTTTGGTTCCACAGCTCACATGGGTTTACCTCAGGTCAAACTTGAAGCAGCCAAATGAACAGAATGGACTTCGACTTTTTTTCTTAGCCTGGTTGTGGGATGGAGGAGGGAACCTTTTTTATGATTCCCACTGCTGGCTTGTGTACCAGGGAGGTAGGATAGTCCTGTAATGAATGTTGGCTTTTTAAATGTTATCTCTGATGCTGAGAACTCCTTGGGCCTCTGAGAACTTCAGCCTGAACAGACATCCCACCAGCTTTTGTTGAAGATATTAGGGAGATGCCTCTGATGGAGGAGGAAGAACAACGAGAATCAGTTGTGCTGTTAGCATGGCCTATGTCGGACAAACCTGTCCCTGTCCTCTGTTATTTATATTTACAGAGCTCATGGCTACTTTGGGTTGAGCCCTAGCCTAGGAAATGACCAGAAATTTCACCAGCAGACAGGTAGGCAGGCTTCCAAATCTCATGTGCCTCAAATTTTCAAAGTGTGATTCAGGAACTCTACTTCTGTTTGGCTTCTCTGGGTTATCTCAGGCCTCTTAGGAAGCTCTCAGAACTCTCAACACAACAGTGTATGTTAAAACAAATGTGTAGATGTTTGCCAACTTCCCACAGCCAGCTTCAAAAATATAGTATCCAGGGGAGATGAGTGCCCTTCAGGTACAGCATAGATACACAAGTTAGAAAACTGTGTCTTTGTGTTTCTGTATATGTTGGTGAGTCATCAAATTTGTGAATGTCTGGTTTCAAGAAACTTTCACTGACAAGGGCAAAGGTCATTCAAACTTGTACTTCATATCTCTGAAGAGATAAATATGTAATTAAGACAATTCAAATAACTTCAACGATAAGAATAATGGTGGTAGCTGCTATTTATTGAGCTCCTGGATAGGTGCTTTAAAACTGCACAACTTTTACATATGGATATTGTTCTTCAGAAAACTGTGACTTTTGAGTAGCTAAGGTAATTTTTCCAAGAATATTTGAGCCAGGATTTGAATTGAGCTTTTTCTGATCCCCAAGATCAAAACTGTTTCTATTTTTGTTTAATAACTTATGGGGAGGGGCTGGGATTGTGGCACAGTGGTAGTGTGATCGCCTAGCATGCGTGAGGCACTGGGTTCGATCCTCAGCACCACATAAAAATAAAATAAAGATATTCTGTCCACCTGCAACTAAAAAAATAAATAATTTTTTTTAAATAACTTATGGGGAGGGAGAGAAATGGCTATATGATTTTAGGTGCTGATATGCATTTTTATTAGAAATTATACAACTGTTAGTGGCATTAGTTTTTTCTATAACCTAAGTGGCCTGGAATAAACTAGGATTTGGAGTTGGTGAGTTGGAGAGAGGAAAAGAGAGGCTATATTTCAGTATTCTGAATGGGTAGTATCATATTGGTGAAGTGTCTAGCTGCAGAGTGGTGTATATTCTGTTTGTACCTTCTAAAAATAAAACTCTGAGCTGTTCTGGATATAAACCTTGGAATAGGGACTGTATCTGTGTAGTGTTCTTTACCTCTTCAATCAGCATTTAACATGCCTTTTACATGTTTTATGACAATCCCAGCCCAGTAGAAGGGCTCAGTATGAGAGTTAAGATATATATATATATATATATCTTTTATATATATATATATATCTTTTATATATATATATATATATATATATACTTCATATCATAATAAGAGTGCTTTTTTTAAAAAAAATTTTTTAGTTGTAGACGGACACAATATATTTATTTATTTATTTTTATGTGGTGCTGAAGATTGATCCCAGTGCCTCATGCATGCAAGGCAAGCGCTCTACCACTGAGCTACAATCCCAGCCCCAAGAGTGCCTTTTTTTTTTCTTCTTTTTATAGAGCCCTTATTCTGTATCAGGATTGGGCTAGGTACTTTCACATACCTGGTATTATTT
>PVHX01006865.1:45145-96735 GCA_004024805.1 Geosciurus inauris
GGTACCGGGGATTGAACTCAGGGGCACTCGACCACTGAGCCACATCCCCAGCCCTATTTTGTGTTTTTATGTAGAGACAGGGTCTCACTGAGTTGCTTAGTGCCTCGCCATTGCTGAGGCTGGCTTTGAACTCGCGATTCTCCTGTCTCAGCCTCCCTGAGTGCTGGGATTACAGGCTTGAGCCACCGCGCCCGGCTTCCTGGTATTATTTAATCCCACCATAGTCTCCCATTTTATAGTTTATTGTACAAGGCATTCTGTCTAGGCTCAGTGCCCTAAGATTGATACTGTTAGTCCTGTTGGAAGAAGAGATCACCACTGCCTAGAGAGATCAGAGAACTTTTGTGGAGGAAGCAGCAGCTTAGTGAGTCTTAGGTACTTTAAACAAAATATAAAGGAGTGCAGGGCGCAGTGGCACACACCTGTAATCCCAGCACTTTGGAAGGCTGAGACAAAAGAATCGTGAGTTCAAAACCAGCCTCAGCATGGCGAGGTGCTAAGCAACTCAGTGAGACCCTGTCTCTACATAAAACACAAAAAAGGGCTGGGGATGTGGCTCAGTGGTCAAGTACCCCTGAGTTCAATCCCCAGTACACCCCCCCCCCAAAAAAAAAGAAATATAAGGGAAGTTGAGGGAAGCATTTCATTCAGAGGAAATGTCATGAGTAAAGGTATGGAGTGGGAAAAACAGAAGAATCTTTGGGAGATGTTAGTCCACATTGGCTGGAGAGTGGTGTCTATCAGTGCAGAAGAGTACTATATAAAGGCTAGAAAGGTTAATTGAAGAAAGATCATGGAGGGCCTCAAACCATCAGGATGAAGAGTTTAGAGTTTATCCTGTAGGCAATAAGTAGTCCTTGCAGGTTTTGAGTAGGAGAATGACATGACCTGAGTTTTGCTTTAGAAAATTGATCTCACAGAATAGGTTTAACATATTGATAGAGGTGAAATTGGAAACAAGGAGCCTAGACAGGTGACTTTGCCTTTGTTCATAAGTAGTGGAGATCAAAGTCTGCACTGTGGAGGTAGAATCAATAGGAAAGAAAGGAAAGAAAACAATCAAAGTCATACTAATGTTTTGAGTGTGGTAATGAGGAGACTGGTAGTGCCATTAACAGAAAATATATGGCAATCAGAAGGACGGTCAGTTCTAAGTTCTTTCTATCTTCATTTCAGTTGTTGTATTTTATCAGGCCATACTGTAACTTCATGGTGGAATCTAAGTCTGAGAATCCAGGTGTTTCTGATTTTCAGCTATTAAATGTCTTAACAAAGCTGAGCCTTCTCCAGGAACTTCAGAGAAAGTCTTAAAGATAGACAAACCTGAGTTAAACTCTAGGCTTTGCCACTTTCTGTTTGTGAGATCTTGAACAGATTGCGTTTCTCTTTAGACTTGTTTCCACATTTGCAAAAAAGGGAACATTAATCTCTTACCTCATAGAGGCAGTAAAAATAAAGGTACGTTGTAAAACTCTTAAGTGCTGTGCCAGTATGAGGGTATTACTTCAGGAATATGGCTTGAGTTGGAGGCAATGTATGTATTGAATATTTGGTCAAATAAGAGTAGATTTAAACTCACAGTTTTTCATGAAAGATCTTCCTTTACTTTGTGGGCTGTCTTAGGCTACCCACTCGGGATTTTCTGGTCTAGTAACATGCCTAGGTTTTCCATAATTAAACATCTCCAATTTTCTAGAGGGATATGGATTTGCTGACAGAACATTGAGTGATCATACCCTATGAACTACTCTTGGCCCAAGAGAAGAAGATTAATATCTCTTTCCCCCTGAGTCTTTGGCCAGCCTTCATGTGAGTTCAAGGTGTGAGGGCAGATTGAGAGCTGCATTTAGGGTATGCTAGGGTAGGGGGGAACCTCCTACACTAGAGTAAACCCTGGCTTGGGACAGAGGAACCAGGGTGGAACTACTGGTCAGAGTTAGTGCTTTGAGTCCTCCTGTGGTCATCTCTTTGATTTAGTATGCATATTCCTGAGTTGTCTTGAGAGAAGAAATAGGCTGCTTAAATAAGTGTATTGTCAGGTACCAGGGCTGTGGTTGGGTCAGCTGTCTGTCATGGGAGCAGGCCTGAAATGGTTTTCTTGTCTGATATTTAGTTACATACCCTCTGAGTGAGTGGAGGAGGAGTACAAAAAGATTTTCCAGCTAATAAGATAACTACATACTAGCTGGGTGCGGTGGCGCATGCCTGTAATCCCAGCACTTAGGGAGGCTGAGACAGGAGAATCGTGAGTTCAAAGCCAGCCTCAGCAATGGCGAGGCGCTAAGCAACTCAGTGAGACCCTGTCTCTACATAAAACACAAAATAGGGCTGGGGATGTGGCTCAGTGGTCGAGTGCCCCTGGGTTCAATCTCCCATACCAAAAAAAACCCAAAACAAAAAAACCCAAAACTACATACTGTTTTATAGCTTCTTAAAGCATTTTCTTTCCTTTTTTTCCCTTGTAACTTCCCCGCCTCTTCCTAGGCTGTTTTTCTTGCCTTTACAACTTTCTTTATAGAATATCTCATTTAAGAAAAAAAGACCACTAGACTAGGAGCTATGTAGACACAATTTAGCTTGGGTTCTTATACACTTGACCTTCCTGGGCCTCAATTTTGCCCATGCCAATTGTTGTGGGGATAATAAAACCTATCTTACAGTGCTGATATGTATAGATCTTATGAAATAATTTGATAAGACATTTTAGTCTTATAAAAATGTAATTATTAATTTTTCTCTAAATTATCAGATGGTTTTTTTTTGCAATTCTTCTGTTCATTCTGTTTTTTTTTTTTTTTTTTAAATTACCCTAGAGCTTGTAGGTTTTCTGTCTTATAACCTTGCTTTTTAACTCTTAATTGACACTAGGAAAAGTCTGGCTACACTGGATTACAACTGGCTCATTTATGAGAGAGAAGTCTTGAGCCCTTGGGAAAATGTAAAGTTCATTGACTTTGGAGTATAATGTCTCTTTATTAACTTGAATAATTTTTAAAGTCCAATGCCCCAATTTTCATATATTCCACCTAGTTTACCATTATATTCTATTCATTTTAGTCTTGAAGTCACTTCCATTTCTAAGAATTCTCCTTTAAAATTCAAATATTATTGTATTGAAGTTACCCCTGAACTGAGGATCAAAACTTGCCTTTGCTAGCTTTTTAGTATGAATTAGGTTAGGTATAGTCACTAGGAACTTGAGGGACAGTACAACTTGGAGTTGGGGTTGGATCCTGGCAAGAGGGAAATTCTGTTAGCCCAGTTTGCCTGTTCAGAAAGGATGTCAATGTTTCAGGGCATACCTGATACCTTTTTTGTAGCCCATACCCAACTGTTCTTCCTGAGCAGAACATGTGCCTGCACTGTCAGCCAGAAGTCCCAACTTGGTGAGCCTGATTCCCCAAAGAATTCAGTGATGAAAATTAGGGCACTTGAGCAGATCTAATTGGCTGAACTGTGTGAAGGGCAGAGACTTTCCCTGGGGGCTCCTTTTAATCTCCCATGGTTATAGACTTTTAAGGTCGGACTAATTAAAATGTGTTGGCAATTGGACTCAATACTTGCACTAGGTCCTACTCCAGCGTAGTGCCAGAAGATGGTACAGGGCTGTCTTTCTTGTGGAACTGACGAGTGAGTTTCCATTTCTTCACTACTAAATGCACAATTATATTACATTTGTTCAGAATGGGCTGTCAGACATTTTGTGGTAGGGAGAAATGTTGACTGAGACCTGGATGTGGCCTGAATTTTCTATTCTCCATACTCTTGAGGTGCCCTTTTCATTTTGGTTCCCTGTTCCATTAGCCCCAAATGGCCTTTCTCTATTAGCTAGCAAGTCATTTTTATTGCCCTTGGGTGTCCTTCCCTGGTGTGTACTCTTGTTCTAACAAGAAAAAGGGATAAGTAAAGGATATTTATTAAGTCTCATCATGTGCCAGGTCAGGGCTAGTGTTTTACACAGCTATCTTTTTTTTTTTTTTAAATACTGGGAATAGAACTCGGGGAACACTGTACCCCTTAGCAACATCCCAGCCCTCTTAATTTTTTATTTTGAGATAGGGTCTTGCTAAATTGCCCAGGATGGTCTCAAACTTTCAATCCTGCTTCAGGCTTCTGAGTAGCTGGGATTACAGGCATGCACCACTGCTGCCCAGCTGTATAGCTATTTTGTTTTCTTCTAATTACTATACATGCATATATTTTTCAGAAGGAATAGAGAGAAACATTTAACAGATGAATTACAAAGAAAAGGTGGATAAACATGTTTGTACAAGAAATTTAGTGCAGTGTCTTCCTGTACATAGCTATCTTTTTTTTGTTTTTGGTACTAGAGATTGAACTCAGGGGCACTTGACCTCTGAGCCACATCCCCAGCCCTATTTTGTGTTTTTATGTAGAGACAGGGTCTCACTGAGTCACTTAGCGCCTCGCCATTGCTCAGGCTGGCTTTGAACTTGTGATTCTCCTGTCTCAGCCTCCCTAAGTGCTGGGATTTATAGCTATCTTTTGATTCTTTTTTTTTTTTTTTTTTAAATATTTTTTAGTTGTAGATGGACACAATGTCTTTATTTTATTGCTTTGTATGTGGTGCTGAGGATCGAACCCAGGGCCTCATGCATGTGAGGCAAGCGCTCTACCACTGAGCTACAATCTCAGCCCTCTTTTGATTCTTTATAATACTGATTTTTATATTCTTTATAAATACTGATTCTTTATAATACTGATTTTACAGATGAGGAAATAGATTCAGAGAAGGAAAATAACTTGTTTGATAGTCATTGCAGCTTATAAGCAACTGACTTAGAATTCAAATCTAAGGGGCTGGGGCTGTGGCTCAGTGGTAGAGCGCTTGCCTAGCATGCGTGAGGCACTGGGTTCGATCCTCAGCACCACATATAAATAATAAATGAATAAAATAAAAAGATCCATCAACAACTAAAAAATATTTAAAAAAAAAAGAATTCAAATCTAAGTCTCTCCCAAGCTTCTAATTACTTCCCTAAGATACCACAATGACTTTGTATCTTTTTATCCTTCTAAGTCTAGCTAAGTTCCCACCTCCAGAAGGCTGATCCCTTTGCTTTCCTCATCTGACTACTCCCACTTCTGCGAGGTGTGGTATTCAGGGTGTATTTGTTAAAGAACTGAGTGAAGTTATAGTGTTTCAGTTCTCATGACAGACTGACAAATATAAGAGTTTAGGCTGGCTCTCTGAGTAAAGCCAGGTCTGGGCCTTCCTGATTTACCCAGAGGCAGTGGGTCTTTTTATTTTTATTTTTTTGGTACTGGAGATTGAACTCAGGGGTACTTGACCACTGAGCCACATCCCCAGCCCTATTTTGTGTTTTATGTAGAGACAGGGTCTCACTGAGTTGCTTAGCGCCTCGCCGTTGCTGAGGCTGGCTTTGAACTTGCGATTCTCCTGTCTCAGCCTCCCAAAGTGCTGGGATTACAGGCGTGCGCCACTGCGCCCGGCTTAGGCAATGGGTCTTTTTGCAGGCACCTTTTGGTTTTCCAGGAGCAGGCATTGCTTCATTAGGTTATTTTACTTGATATCTGGCTTGCTTTCTTATAGTCTCCTTGCAACCAATAGAACTAGGCTTAATGCTATCTGTAGTGCATTAGTGTGACAAAGCCGTCATTGGTGGTTGCTGGAATATGCCTGTTGACTGCAGTGCTTGCTTGCTTGTTTATTTCCAAAGAGCATATTGAATATTTTTTTTAAATATTTATTTATTTTTTAGTTGTAGGTGGACACAATATCTTTATTTTATTTTTATGTGGTGCTGAGGATCGAACCCAGTGTCTCACGCGTGCTAGGCAAGCACGCTACCACTGCGCCATAACCCCAGCCCCCCATATTGAATTTTTAACCCAGCATTTGGGGGTTGTACTTTCTGCCACTTCTGCCTGTTGGTATGTGCTACTTCACAGGATAAAAAAGCTTTCTTAGAAAAAGCAAGCACATGTAAAGGCATTTTTATACGTTGAATTACCCTTCTCAATAACTTGAAAATAACTATAAAAGTATTTTCAGGCCTTTCCCCACACATACAAGACATGCTTAGTTTTTTTTAAACATGAAGCGTTTGTTCTTCTGGAAATAAGTGGCAAATTGGAACATAATGAAATATAGTTCAAACACTTTTAATGGGAAGGGTGATAAAATATTAATAACAAGTAAATTCTACAATAGGATGAAACACTGTGGGCTTTCTTTTGGCTTTTATTTATTTATTTTTTATATGCTGAGAAATCTGAAATAGTTTAGTCAAACAGAATGAACTAGATAGTGACACAATACTTCTTTTCATTTCTCTGCTTTGGAGAATAGATTATGTTTTGAGGAGAAGGGGAGAAGAATGCGTCCTGAGGCTAGGGAGAACTGTGTTCTCAGTTTCTCTACTCATTTGTCTTTGGGCTGCTAACTAGCCTTGTGAGTGTCCATTTCCCTATCTGTTAAATGGAAATACTGCCTACCTTGTTTAATTTTATGAGGGTTAAATAACCCTCTGCATGTGAAAGTATTTTGTAAACTCTGAATTTCTGTTATTTTCGTACTTACTAGGTGTGTGGAAGGAATTTGCCAGCACTGTAAGGAAGCTTTTGGTTTAAGATATGGCTTGACGTAGGGGAAAGGAATAATGCAAAATTAGTGGATACACAGATGAATGTGTTTAGGCTGCAGCTGAGAGGAATTCCTGTGAGGTAATGCATTTATTCCTCCAATACATATTTATTGAGTCCTGCCTAGCGGAGAAGAAAGAAATAACTGGCATCTACTACTAACTCTGCAACATAACTAAAATATGAAAGCGCTTGGTTTAGAAGGAAAACTCCATAAAGATAGGGGTTCTTGTCTGTTTCATGCGTTGCTATATATTCACCCAGGAGTAGCGCCTGTCATGTAGTAGGCTGTCAATAATATTTGTTGAAAGAAAAGTTTAGTTTTGAAATCAGAAACAACTGGATTCATATTTGGGTTCTACACTTTACCAGCCCCTCTCCTGAGCAAGTCATTCAGTTTCTTCATTTATATAATGGGATGAGGATTAACTATAATACAAGGTTATTAGGAGGCTTCACAAAAAATAAACATTTAAGAACCTTCGTGTAGGGCCTACCATACAGTAAGTGTTTCATAGTTCCTTTTGTTTTCCTTTTCTGAAAGTGCAGTGGAAGCACTGAGGAAGAGACGGAATTGCTTGGTGGAGGTTATACAGTAGCTTCAGGGATTTGATCTGACAATGTCTTCCTTATGTATAAGATTCGAACTATTGATGTTATTGTAGAAGGAATTCCCTTGGATTAAAAAAGGGTCTGGGGCTGGGGCTGTGGCTCAGCGGTAGAGCGCTTGCCTTGCATGCGTGAGGCCCTGGGTTCGATCCTCAGCACCACATACAAAGCAATAAAATAAAGACATTGTGTCCATCCACAACTAAAAAAAAAAAAATATTAAAAAAAAAAAAAAAGGGGTCTTAGAATTGATATGCTTTGCTTCTCTGCATTTCCCATAATCTTGGTGGGAGGGAGTGCTGGCTCTTGTCTTTCCAGACAAGGTCACATTTGAGTTGCAAGTTTGTGCAGAGGTTGTTCCAGAAGAAGCAGTTTCCACTGGAGTCTGGACTTTGCTGATTTGGTTTGAGCCTTTATAGCAAGCCATCACTTTTCCACCCCCTACCCTCAAACCCTTCAATAATTGTTAGTTATGGCTTTGAAAACATGTACTCAGCTTGACTCCTGTTCCGGATCAGTTGTAAATTCTCTTAGGAGGTGGAACAAAGCGTGTTCACTTGGGTTAATCAGGTATTTAAGTGTTGACCTTTCTTAGTGAAAACCTAATTTCCTCTCATGCCTGAGTAACTCTAGCAAGCCAAGAGCCCTGTTCTCAGGCATTCCTGGAACTGCTGGAAGTTGTGTCAGGTTTGCCTGCCCTTGTCAGATGTGCACAAAGGCCAGTGAGATTTATCTATCTATCCCTCCCTCACCAAGATTGTCCAGACCTCTTCCTTTTTTTTTTTCTTTTAACTTTTATGTTATTGTATTTTTTTCTACCTTTATTTTGTTTATATTTATGTGGTGCTGAGGATCCGAACCCAATCCCTCACGTGTGCTAGGCAAGTGCTCTACCACTGAGCTAAGCCGCAGCCCCCACTGAGCTACAGCTCCCGCCCCTCTTCATTTTATTCTATGGTATTTAAACACTGGGAAGACCACTTTTCTTTTCTGGTCAGCATTTTTTTTTTAAATGTTTATTTTTTAGTTGTAGGCAGACAGAATATCTTTATTTTATTTGTACGTGGTGCTGAGGATCGAACCCAGTGCCTCACGCGTGGTAGGCGAGCACACTACCACTGCGCCACAACCCCAGCCCCTCTGGACAGCATTTTAATCTTTGGAGTGTTCTCTTCTCATTTAATTTCGGGGGAAAGAGTGAGCATGGAGGAATTGTTTGGTGATAGGGCTTTTTGCTTATGAACTAAACATACTTGGCAAGAAGTGCATTAAGAACACATTCCTGATGGCCAGGCACTATGGTGTGTGCCTGTAGTTGCAGCAATTCAGGAGTTTGGGGCAGGAGGAATGCAAATTTGAGGCCAGCTTCAGCAATTTAGTGAGACCCTCAGCAATGTGGCGAGACCCTATCCCAAAATAAAAAATAAAAAAGGCTGAGGATGTAGCTCAGTGGTAGAGCACCACTGGGTTCAATCCCCAGCACCAACCAATCAACCAATCAACCAACAACAAATGAACAAAAACATGTTCCCTGATGACAGTGATCAAGCATTGGGTAAGTTAGAGTTGGTGTGGGGTTTAAATGGGCTTGGTGCTCTCTAGGAGTGGAATCAGCAAGTGTCCTGGCTATGTCCTCAGTGCTCTTTTGGGAGCTGAGCATTGCCAGAGAGGAGGTCTCAAATGTGGGGCAGGGAGAAGGGGAAGGAGGAGTGTTTATGAAATAAGAGACAAAAGGGTACAAAAGGAACTTTGCTGAGCTGTTGCTCTATGCTGGATGCTTGACTTGAATTATTTTCTTTAATCTTCATGATAACCTTGTGAAGTAGCTATCGTTAGTCTTGTAGGTGATCAAACTGAAGATCAGAGAGGTTAAGCAACTTTCCCAAGATCACAAAACTAGCAAATGATAATAATAATAATTATCATTTATTAGGTCCCTGGAAGGCACATATAAAGCTTTTATTTTATTTTTTTAATTTTTAATTTTTTTTTAGTTGTAGATGGACACACAATATCTTTATTTATTTTTATGTGGTGCTGAGGATCGAACCCAGTGCCTCACGCATGCAAAGCAAGCGCTCTACCACTGAGCTACAATCCCAGCCCTAAAGCTTTTATTTTTAATCCTGCAAAAGAGTATTATTATTTTTTGCATTGGAGTTAGCTTTTGCTTGCGGAAGGTCACTCATCTCGCATTGTCAGTGTAGGGATCTGATTAAAAAACTTGTTCTCTTGATGCTGATGTCATTCTGCAAATGGAGGTGCTGGGATTCAAATAGGCATGAGAACAGGGCACCTGTCTTGCTTTTCTTTGTATCCCCATAACTTCTGACAGTGCCTGCTACTTTGTTAGTGCCTAATATGTTTGCTGTGAAATCTAGTCCTGCTGCCCTTTATAGCGCATGTCATCTGTAATGGCTCCCTATTGCCAGCTGCATCCTGCTCCAGCTTCTCAGCTGCCTGTCTTCTCTGCACAGTTTGCATTATCCTACCTATCCTTTGTGACTTTTCTTGACTCCCTAACATATAGCATCTATCCCACATTATTATCTCCTGCTTCTTCACCCTCTTTTCCCTGGCTACATACTTTTGCTGTTGCTCTCCACTACCCTCCAGTCCTGTCTGTTCTTTTCTCTGTAGTTTCTCTAATCCCAGACTGTGATTTTCTTAGTCTGTACCATGTAATCTGGCACCTAATTATCTACTGTTTTACTTTCTTTCTGTTGGTTACGTGGACATTAATCTTCTCCCCAGCCTTCTGATGGTAGTCATATCATAATGACCCCTCAGATAGGTTTGTGCTTGGAACGTTACAAAGCACCCTCTTTTGCTCACCACACCCACAGCAACTCTGTGTGGTATGACAGAAGGGGATTGTTAATCTTCCTATCATAGCAGAGAAAACAAGTGTAAAGAAGGCAGGTGACTTCCCATATCTAATTAGGGGCAGAACTGAGACTAAATCTCAGGGCTGCTGATTTCTGTTTTAGTGTTTTGTCTGCAGTCTCTTCCACATTTGTGTTTTTCTTTGCCTTTCCCCCTTCTGCCTTCAAAGTCCATTTAAGGCAGAACATCTACTCTATAGGTTTTCAGGAGGCTTGGTTTGTGATCCAGGGAATGGCGGAGTAGTCCTGATAGCAATCAGGTACCTCTCAGTGGTGTCAGTGTTCTGCATTACCATTGTCTATGAGAGGTTCTGCCCTCATGCTACTAGAATTAATGTTGAACTAAGAAGCATTGGATTATTCTGAATGGTCAGAGAACTTTCTCCTGGAGATCCAGGAAATACAGCAGAATGTGTGGCTGCTGGACAGTTTCATGTTGTGGCAATGGCACAAGCTTGGAAGCAGTCAGACCAGGTATGAAACCTGGCTTTTCTGTTGTTTATTAGCTTCATGATCCTGGGTAAATCATTAATCTCTCTTAGCTTTAGAGCTGTTATGAGAGTGAATTTAAGGGCCATGCAATGGCCCTTAAAAAAGTATTTGTTGTTGGTTTTTCTTTAGTATTTTTTTTAGTTGTTGATGGACCTTTTTTAAAAAAAATTTTTTTTTTTTTTTTGTAGTTGTAGGTGGATGGCATGCCTTTATTTTATTTATTTTTGGATGTGGTGCTGAGGATCAAACCCAGTGCCTCACACATGCGAGGCAGGCGCTCTGCCACTGAGCCACCACCCCAGCCCCTCGATGGACCTTTATTTTATTTATTTTTATGTGGTGCTGAGAATTGAACACAGTGCCTCACGCATGGTAGGCAAGTGCTCTACCCCTGTGCTACAACCCCAGCCCACTTATTCTTGGTTTTTATTGTCAATATAATATTACTTTAAATATAGGATTCCTGAGGGGCATGAGAGGCTCAGTTGTGCCTCTGACCTTTGCAGGTTTCTCCTTACGTTTTGACTTCTGAGCATCAGTGACCAGATACTACCTTGGAGCCTGTTGACTGATAGGGGCTGAATTTTAATGCTGTACCCAGTCTGTAGTTTCCAGGTTTCCAGTGCCTTCTGATGGCAATGAAAACAGCTTTTAGACAGCAGGGGTGTGGTTTCAGTGTCAAACTTGGGACACTGAAATTCTTGTTTCTCTGAAGGACTTTGATTTTAGGAATTGTTGCTTCTAAAAGTTACTTCTGGAATTGTTACTTCTGGAAATTCAAGAATCTAGTTGTTATTGAGAGATTTTAGTTATTTCAGAAACTGGATATGGCTCCAAAACTGTTTTTAAATACTTATCTATTCTTCCTAAATCCCCACACCTCTCCAAAAGAAAAATAACCAGACTCGGACCATTGTGTGATAGTGGAATCTTTGGCATCCAGCTTTCTGCTAGTGCCACTATAAACTGCTGCTTCGAGAGGACAGTCAGCACCTTTTCCATACTCCCCAACCATGACTTGGTTTGTGTTGTAAAGACCACTTGGATCCTGTTTTAAAGGGAGCTTCCTTTCTCATTGGGGGATTTTAGACTGCTTAACACCTAAGAAATGACTATATAATCTGACCAAGGAGGAACATAACTCATTGCTAAAATGGCAAGTTTGTTGGCTGCAGGGTGAGAGGATAGACTTCCTGGGGAGGCAGGAAGAGACCTCTAGATGAGGAAACATTAATGACTTTTAAGTTTTTCCTTTTAGAGTATGGTACCATTGACCATTAATTTTTTTTAATTGAGTTGAAAGTTACAGGATATATAATGAACCAAATTCTGTGGCATTTAGAATACTCATAATGGTGTGCAACTGTCACTTCCATCTAATTCAAAACTATTTTCATAATTCCAAAGAAAACCCATACCTATTAAATAGTTACTTCTCATTTTCCCCTTTTCCTTTCCCTTGGCAGCCATCATTCTGCATTCTGTCTTTATGGATTTACCTATTCTGGATATTTTATATAGATGGAAACATACAATATATGACTGTGTCCTTTCTTTAGCTTGACATTGTTTCCTTTCCTCCCCCCTCCTCCCCCCTCTCCCTCTTCCTCCTCCTCTTCCTCTTCCTCCTCCTCTTTTGTGTATGGTACTGGGAGTGGAACTCCCAGACTTGTGAAAACTAGGCAACTGCTCTACCACTGAGCTGCATCCCCAGTCCTTAGCATAATGTTTTGTAGGTTCATCTGAGTTGTAGCATATATTAGTAATTAATTCCTTAAAAACATTTTTTTTTTGGTACTGGAAATTGAACCCGGGGGCTCTTTACCACTAAGCTACACCCCCAGCTCTTTTTTTTGGTACTGAAGATTGAACTCAGGGGCACTCGACCACTGAGCCACATCCCCAGTCCTATTTTGTGTTTTATGTAGAGACAGGGTCTCCTGAGTTGCTTAGCGCCTTGCTGTTGCTGAGGCTGGCTTTGAACTCACGATTCTCCTGTCTCAGCCTCCTTAGTGCTGGGATTACAGGCTCTTTTTATTTTAATTTATTTTTTATTTTTTATTTTGAGATAGGGTATAATTAAGTTTCAGGACTAGCCTTGAAATTGTGATCCTCCTGCCTCAGCCTCCTGAGTGGCTGGGATTACAGGTGTGTACCACCACACCCAGCTCTTCATTCCTTTTTATGGCTGGAAAATATTGATATATATATATGTGTGTGTACATATATATATCCTATGAAATATTTATATGTATATAAATATATATCATATTTATATATATACATATATATCATTGGAGATATATATTTTATATATATATATATATACACACACATTTTATATATATTACAATTTGTCATCCATCCATTGATGGCCATTTGGATTGTTTCCACATTTTGGCTATTGTAAATGTGCTACTAAGAGTATGTTTGTAGCCACATATGGTGGTGCATGCCTATAATTCCAGCTACCTGAGAGGCTGAGGCAGGAGAATCTCAACTTTGAGATCAGCCTCAGGATCTTAGCAAGACAATGTCTCAAAATAAAAAGGGCTGGGGATTGTAGCTTAGCAGTAGAGCTCCCCTGGGTTCAATCCCCAATACCACAAAAACTAAAACATGTATGCACATGTATCTGATTGTGTACATGTTTTGAGTTCTTTGGGGTATATTCCTAGGGGTCATGTGGTAATGCTATGTATAATTTTTGAGGAATTGCCAAACTAGAGCTATTTTATGTCCAATCAATATACAAAGGTTCCAGTTTCTCCACATCTTCACCAGTGTTTGTTATTTTTCACTCTTTTGGTTATAACCATCCTGGTGGGTGTAGAATGGTACATTTTTTTTTTTTTTTTTTGTAGTGCTGGGAATAAAAGGCCATTTGTATGCCAGGTAAGCACTGTACCACTGCTCATCTTTTCTCCATATCTTCTCCTGCGCTTGTAATTTTTTGTCTTTTTGATAATAGCCAGTCTTAACTGGAGTAAGGTGATATCTTTTTGTGATTTTGATTTGCATTTCTCTGAGATATATCCCAGCCCCATGCTTTTTTTTTATTTTTAAAATCAGCATTAGGAATTTATTTTTTACATTGACACATAAAAATTGTACATAGTTATGGGTTACCATGTGATGGTTCAATACACGTATACATTTGTATAATGTTTAATTCAGAGTAAGCCTCTCTAGCTTCTTAAACATTTATGGTTTTCTTGTGGCAAAAATTTTAAAATCCTTTCTTGTAGCTTTTTTGATATATACAGTGCATTATTGGTGTCTATAGTCATCCTACTGTACAGTAGAACACCAGAACTTACTTCTCCTATCTAACTATAACCTAGTACCAATTGACTAACTGTTCTCCCTACCCCTTATTTCCCTAGTCTTTGATAACCAGTACTCTACTCTCAACTTCTCTGAGGTCAACTTTTTAAGAATTCACATATTACTAATGCATGCAATATTTGTCTTTCTGTGCCTGGATTATTTCACTTAACATAATGACTACCAGTTCTATCCATGTTGCAATACCAGGATTTCATCCTTTTAATGGCTGAATGGTATTCCACCATGTGTATGGACCACATTTTCTTTATTCATTCATCAGTTGATGGACACCTAAGTAGTTTCCATTTCTTGGCCATTGTGAATAGTGCTGCAATGAACATGGGAGTACAGATGTCTCTCTGACATACTAACTTTATTTCCTTTGGATATGAACTACATTTCCATCAATAGTGGTGGAATAATGATTCCACACTGCTCATCTTTTTCCATATCTTCCTCAGTGCTTGTTATTTTTTTATCTTTTTGATAATAGCCAGTCTTACTGGAGTAAGGTAATATCTTTTTCTGGTTTTGATTTGCATTTCTCTGATGAATTGTAATGTTGAACATTTTTTCATATGTCTGTTGGCCATTTGTTATCTTCTTTTGAGAAGTGCTTGTGTAGGTCTATTGCCCTCCTTTTTGTTTTTTTTTTTTGGACAGGGGATTGAACCCAGGGGCACTTAACTACTGAACAAGATCCCCAGCACTTTTAATTTTTATTCTGAAAAAGGATTTCACTAAGTTGCTTAGGGCCTTACTAAGTTGCTGAGGCTGGCCTTGAACTTGCAATCCTCCTGCCTCAACCTCTGAATTGCTGGGATTATAAGTGTCCACCAGTGTGCCTAGCCTATTGCCCATTTTTTAACTGGGTTATTTGTGTGTGTGTGTGTGTGTGTTTTCCTATGCTGATTTGTTTAAGTTCCTTAGATAGTTTAACTATTACCCTTGTCCCAGTAAAGTTTGAAACTTTTCTCCTATTCTGCAGATTGTGTTTTCCCTTTATTGATTATCTCCTTTGCTATGCAGAAGCTTCTTAGTTTAATGTAATACTATTTGTCTATTTTTGCTTTTGTTTCCTGTGCTTTTGGGGCCTCATTGTGGTTTTGATGTGTATTTCCCTGATGACTAATGGTGTTGGTTATCTTTTCTTAAGCTTTTTGGCCACTTGTGTATCTTCTTTGGAGAAATGCCTATTGACATTATTTTGTCCATTTTTAGTTGTGTTGTCTTTTTGTTGTTGAAGTGTAAGAGTTCTTTATATTTCTGTATACTAGAAATTTGTGTGTATATGTTTTGTGGTGCCCAGGACTGAACCCAGGAATGCTCTACCATGGAGCTATATCCCTAGCCCTTTTATTTTTTGAGACAAGTCTCACTAAGTTGCTGAAGCTGACCTTGAATTTGGATCCTTCTGCCTCAACTTCTTGAGTTTCTGGGATTATAGGAATTGCCACTGATTGTACCCAGCTACATTAATTTTTATTTATTTTTACCTGTGCCTTGTAATTAAATATGATGGTGGGATCCACCGTTACCTTTTTGTACCTGCACAGGATATAACAACATAATTTGGTCAATATTGTTCCCTAGACATAAGTTATTTTTGAAAATATAATTGCAGGGTAAAATTTTCTTGACTCAAAATTACTTACCAGTCTTTAAATGTATGTAATTCTTTCATGTTTCTTATTTTATGCTCATGATTTTCTGGAGCCTCCTTCCCTTTTTTCACTGGTGGTGAAATTATAATTGTTCTTAAGGCACAGGTCAAATGTCATCTTCTGTGGGAATCACTTTCTCCTCCTTCCACACTGGTTAGATGCTTCTGTTGATAAATATCCCTATGGTGAAACACTTTTTTATTGTCTCTCTGAAATGTCTAGGTATGTTTTGAGAGACAAGAATCACATTTGATTCATTTCTGTCCTTAGTGTCTAGTATATGACCTTTCATGTAATTGATGTTAAAATAAATGCTAAATGAAACTCAAGCATAGACTAGAATTTTGAGCCTAGGCTAAAGGTTTACTTGGCAGTAATGGTTTGGAGAGGATTAGTTGAGGGCTGCACTAGAATTATCCACATAATTAATATTTGAGGCCCTACTATATGCCAGGAACTCTGCTAACTAAATGGTATTCAATATAATAGTTCATACTATCTTGTATTCAAGTAGGGAAGATACACAATAAACAAATAGATGTAATATAAGATAATGTTAGGTAAGTTTCTTGAAACAAAATAAAGTAGGCAAAGTTTTCGAGAGTGATGGGGATGATATTTTAGGTAGAGTGGTAAGGGAAGGTCTCTCATTGGTTGGGCCTTCCAGTCAATTCACAGGGGCCTGTACAAGGAATGAGAAGACCTGGGTATTCTGTTGCTGTACCTGTGTAACTTAGTAAAACTACTTAAAATTTTAAGGTTGGAGATATTTTGCCTATAAAATGGGTTACAGGAATCCTTGCCTTGGTATTGTGCGGAGCATTGTAAAGGCTCATTGAGTTAATGCACATTGAAAATGCTTTTAAAAAAAATTAAAATTCTTTTTAGTTACACATGACAGTAAAATGTATTTTGACATATTATACATACATGGAGTATAACTTCCAATTCTTGTGGTTTTATGTGATGTGGAGTTGCACTCACTGGTCATGTATTCATATACCAACACAGGAAAGTTATATCTGATTTATTCTACTGTCTGAAAATGCTTTGTTAACTGGTGAGTACCAGGATGCTTTGTTTTCCCTTTCCCAAATTGAGATGATGAGTGAGCAATGTGAGAACCAGCCAGATTTTTTTCAGCACCTTGAAGGCAAAAGGAGCTGACTTCTACTAGAAATTCTCATATAAACTTGTCTGGGATACTGATTGATGCAGCACTCATTAAGGGGCTGAGAGTGAAACCCATGCCTCAATTATGGCTCCATGTAAATTGGCAAAAGGACATAACTTTGGGAGTTTGGGGCCTGTTGTGTTTAGTGCCCAGGAGGGAAAATGTGAAGACCACTTTTCACTCTTTCTTTCAGTTTAGCCTAATTTTTTGCTATGTCTAAACCTAACCTAGGGATTAAATAATCAGCATTCCTCTAGAAATAGATTGAGCCAGGTTGCTTTCAGTTCTGCTCTTTTTTTTTTCTTTTTTGGTACTGGGGATTGAACTCAGGGGCACTCAACCACTGAGCCACATCCCTAGCCCTATTTTGTATTTTATTTAGAGACAGAATCTCACTGGGTTACTTAGTGCCTTGCATTACTGAGGCTAGCTTTGAACTCGTGATCCTCCTGCCTCAGCATCCTGAGCCGCTGGGATTATGGGCATGCACTATCATGCCCGGCTGAGTTCTGCTCTTTGTGTGGCACTGTGGGCCATAAAAGAGACTAAATTGGGTCTCTACTCTTGTCTTTGGGGTACTTACTAATCAGATAATTCCTTACCTAGTTAAAGAACACCTAAATATAAAATGATGTGTTAAAGCAAGACAAAGGAGAGATTAGTGTGTGCTGGAGTCATTCAGGAAGATGTTCTGAAGGAGATGTTCTTGAGTGGGACCTGTATACAGAATGGATTTACATTGGTAATTCTTTTTCATGCTTTTTGTTCTTTTCAGTAATAGGGATTGAACTCAGGAGTAATCTACCACTAAACTACGTCCCCAACCTTTATTATTATTATTATTATTGTTTATTTTGACACTGGGTCATGCTAAGTTACCTTGTGATCGTCCTGTGTAGTTGGAATTACTGGTGTGCTAACTTTGGATGAGCCTGGCTTTTCATTTCTCTTTAATGAAGTCTTGTCTTTTCCCCCTCTACATCCACTTGTGACCACTACAGTTTTGAAGTACTTTGTCTCCTTATCTGGACCTTACTTTTGGCATTTTATCTTTATTACAATCATTTGTGTGTAATAAAGAGCTTAAACAGGTGTAAACTTTCTGAGTTTAAATCTTGGCTCTACTGGCTAGCTGTGACCTTATGGAAGTAATTTACCTTCTAAAAACTTCAATATTTCCATCTATAAAATAGGAGTAATAATAGGATTGTTAGAGCCAGGGATGGTAGCTCATGCCTGTAATCCCAGTGGTTCAGGAGGCTGAGACAGGAGGATTGTGAGTTTAAAGCCAGCCTTAGCAAAGCACTAAGCAACTCAGTGAGACCCTAAATAAAATACAGAATAGGGCTGGGGATGTGGATCAGTGTGGTCTAGTGTTCTGAGTTCAATCCCTGGTACCCCCCTCCAGAAAAAAAAAAAAAGCACAAAAGAATTCAAATGTTTTAAAGGTAATTTAGCTTCAAAACAAAAATAGATCATGTGATCTACCTATTTTCCTTCTAAGTGTATACCCATGATAATTTTTTTTTTTTTTTTGGCACTGGTAATTGAACTCAGGGGTACTAGACCACTGAGCCACATCCCCAGCCCTATTTTGTGTTTTATGTAGAGACAGGGTCTCACTGAATTGCTTATTGCCTCGCAGTTGCTGAGGCTGGCTTTGAACTTGCGATTCTCCTGTCTCAGCCACCCAAAGTGCTGGGATTACAGGCGTGTGCCACCGTGCCTAGCTTACCCATGATAATTGAAAACATGCACACATAATCTTGTACAGGAATGTTCATAATAGCATTTTTCATAATACATAGAGAAACAACCTAAATGTTCAACCTCATGTAACCTAATTACTGATCAGTCACCTGATCAGTAAATTAAAATGTGGCAGATTCATGTAATGGAATATTAATTAGTCATAAAATGGTATGAAATTCTGATAAATACTATAACATGGCTGAACCTCACAACATGCTAATTGAAAAGGTCATATATCTTATGATTCCATTTATATGAAATGTCCAAAATAGGCAAATCAATAGAGACAAAATGTAGATTAGTGCTTGCCAGGGTCTGGGGCAAGGGAGGTAATGGGAGGTGACTGCTAATGTATGGAGTTTCTTCTGGAATGATAAAAATGTCCTTAAGTTAGATTGTGGTGATGATTGTACAGATTGAAGACCAATGAATTATACAGTCTAAAAAGATGGATTATATAGATTATATATCAATTTGTGTGGCTGGGCACTTTTTAAGTAAAAAGATTTTTTTGGCTTATGATGTGGATGCCTGGAAGGTCCAAACAGCATGGCACAAGTTACTGGTGAGGTCTCCCGTGGGTACATTGCAGCATGGTAAGAGAAACAAAGAGAAGGCTGTATGCAGAAGAGACCAAGCTCGTGGGATGTCCTTGCTTTATAATAGCCCACTCTTGGGAGAACTAATTCACTCCTGTGAGATCCAGCCCACTCCCTAAGATCAGCATTTAACATTTATGAGGGTAAAACCACATGACCTTAATTAATTACACTAGAATTTTTTTGTTTGTTTTGGTTCTGGGAACTGAATCAAGGGCCTTGCATAAGCCATGCAGGTGGCTTACCATTGAACTACATCCTTATCCCCCCCTTTTTTAAAAAAAATATTTTTATTAGTTGTAGATGGACACAATATCTTTATTTTTATGTGGTGCTGAGGATCGAACCCAGTGCCTTACACGTGCAAGGCAAGCGCTCTACCACTGAGCCACAATCCCAGCCCTCCCTATCCCTTTTTATTTTATCATGAGACGTTCTCATTAAGTTACCAGACTGGTTTTGAATTTGTGATCCTCTTGCCTCAGCCTCCTGAGTAGTTGGCATTATAGGCTAGTGCCACCGTTCCCAACTAGACTACATGTCTTAAAAAGATTCCACTCTCTCAACACTGCCATACTGGAGACCAAGTTTATAGTACATGAACCTTTAGGGTCAAACCATATGTAAAACATAGTAGTATGTGAATTAAAGCTCAATTTAAACAAAGATAATTTGGATCTGCTGAGATCTATAGAAAATTACTATTTATTTTCTTAGTAGAATTCTCTTCCCAGGAATTTATTTATTTTGGTGCTGGCTATTGAACTCAAGGGTACTTGACCACTGAGCCACATCCCTAGCCCTATTTTGTGTTTAATTTAGAGACAGGGTCTCACTGAGGTGCTTAGTGCCTCGCCATTGCTGAGACTGGCATTGAAATTGCGATTCTTCTGTCTCAGCCTCCCAAAGTGCTGGGATTACAGGCATGCACCACCACACCTGGCTCTTCTCAGGACTTTAGCCTACGAAGTTGAGGACTTCTAGACCCCGTATTCCAGTTTTAGATGCGAGCTTGAACATGATCTTAGTTATGGGCCCCTGGTGAGTGGGTTGATGAAAGATTTACATTGCAGCTTTCATGTAAGAGAATTCTTCACCCCGCTTTGGCTAAGGATTGGCATGGATGTGTCACTCCCCTAGTTTGGGGGATATAGGATGTGAAGAATGGGTTATTTCAGATCTGATGATATCTTGAATATCATAAAATTGTAGGCCAAATATGAACTCTTTTTTAAAAAAATTTTTTGCAGTTGTAGATAGATAGCATGCCTTTATTTTATTTGCTTATTTTTGTATGCGGTGCTGAGGCTCGAACCCAGTGCCTCACATGTGCTAGGCAAATGCTCTGCCACTGAGCCACAGCCACAGCCCCCAAATATGAACTCTTTATGGAGCATTCCCTGGGAACCAGCTGAGGACCTAGAGAGAGAACAATCAACTGAGAGATACAAGTGACAGACATTCTTTTTTTTGATATGGGTTTTGCTATGTAGTCTAGGCTGGCCTTTTGCTCCTATGACTCAAGTGATCTCTCACTTGGCTTCCTGGGTAGCTGGGACTATAGGCATGTAACACAGTGCCCTCCTGACAGACATTCTTTTCACCTTTTCATAGATGAGCAATTAAAAGCTTGAGGGGAATAGATTTTTCTTTTTCTCTCTGTCAGTAGGTGCTGGTGGACTTCCTTATGGCCGGTATTGTGTTTTGTGCTACAAGAAGAGAGACTTGGATCATATACTTAAGGAGTTCCCAAACACCCAGGAGGCAAAACAAACATGTAGAATGACAGGAATCCATAGGATTGTACACAGTCAGAGAAGGGGAGATGGCAGTGAGTTCAGTAATAAGAGAGGAAGCCTGGGAAACCCAGCCTTGGCGCAGGCCTGTAGGGAGAAAAGGCAAGATACTGTGCATGCGTGTGTTTGTGTATGTGTGTGTTACTGGGGATTGAACCTCGTGGCACACTCTACCACTGTGCTACATTCTATCCCGAGCCTTTTTTTTTTTTTTAATTTAAAATTTTGAGATAGGTTCTAAATTGCCCAGGCCAGACTTGCAATCCTCTCTGTAGCTGGGATTACAGGTGTGTACCATCTTACCCAGTTTAGGATATGTTTTTGATCTTAAACTTCTTGTCCTATTTCTATATCTGTTCACTTTGCTGTACAACAAACAGACCTTTGAACATATTTTCTGAACCTACCTCTGCACTGTGAAAAGCTGGAAATGTGGACATTATGAAACTTGGACCCTGCCTCTAGAAGTGCTTAATATATTGGGGGAAATAGATCTGTAAACAACTGATTTTAATGGCATGGATCAAGGTGTGTAATAGACATGAGATAAACTTGGTATGTGAGACTGCAGGCTGGCTGACTTTAACATGGGATAGGTAGGCCTACCCTTGAATAGGTATTGATAAAGGGCTTGGATAGAGGAACCTGTTAAGATTGTTGCCAGAAGCAGCAGCAAAGGTACAAAATACTACTTTTGGGGTGTGATCTGAATGCCTTCAAATTTGATGTTCTGTGTTTAGGAATCTTTTCCTCCCCATCACTCCTCTGAGCAGCGCTGGGCTGATTGCAGAAGGCCCTTCCCTTCTGCACTTGTTCCTTTGCTGTTTTGGAAAGATGAAGCTTGAGCAGTGCCACAGCTATGCCAGTTGCTATGGGGCCAGAAACAGGTGAGACTTCTACCCTGCTTAAGTTGAGGAGTGAAGGATTTGTCCTTTTTAGCTAGCTTAAGGCTTGCCTTTGCTGTGAAACTGGATAAGTAATCTACATAGCTTTTCATTTGGGTTATTTTCAGCAAGGTGGAATGATTGAGATGCTTTTGTGGTGTTCAAGCTTTTGCTTGATCCTATTTACCAGGATATGTGCCCAGCCATTTCCCGGATCAGCTTTTCCAGACAAACTGTATTAAAAGGAAGGAGCATGTCCCTCTCTGTCAGTGGGCAGTATAGGAAATGTGAAAATGGGTATTTAATTTACTCTTACAATTCAGGTACTATTTGGACATTGCCATATAGTCTTTAAAGCTGTGTTGAGGGACTCATCTGAATCCTTCTTGTTCTTTCTTGTCATCTCAATGGCCAGGCTCTACTATGAGGGTTAGGGAGCTCTGTAAATGTGTAGGCCTTCTGGCTAGAGACTTGATCACTTCTGTAAATGCATGCCTCTAGGGCTAGCAAAGCAGAGGGAGTGGCCTTGCTGTACTAGGAAGTGACCCATCTGTGTCTCTTCAGTGGTCATAGTCCCAGAGTGTTCTCAGGAGTTCTCTATTTTTAGTTAGTGCTTACTGTGTGCCAGGCAGCTATGGATAGGTCCTAGGGGTCTATCAGAGATACCTAAGACAAGAGCATTGTTTTACCACTAAAGGTCAATTCATGAAAAAATACTTGTGGTTTAATAAATATTGGTACAAGGAGTAAAGTTTTTTATAGGAACCCAAACAGGGGGTGTGAGAAAGGAGCTTGCCTACTATGTGCCATGTACTGTGTTAAGTGCTTAAACAGACATTTATTTTTTGGTGGGGGGGTTAACCAGGGACTGAACTCAGGGGCACTTGACCACTGAGCCACATCCCCAGCCCTGTTTTGCATTTTATTTATAGACAAGGTCTTAGCACCTCGCTTATTGCTGAGGCTAGCTTTGAACTTGTGATCCTCCTGTCTCAGCCTCCTGAGCCTCTGGGATTACAGGCATGTGCCACTGCGCCCAGCTGAACATTTAAATTTTTTATACAGTCTTCTTAGATGATTAATACTATCAATATCTCATAGATGAACAAAGTAAGAAGCTAAATTGCTTGGTTAAAGTTACTTTCTACTAGCTTTACCTAGGCTCTGTCTTGAGGATCTGGCTTCTTGGCTTGGCAGACACCTAACATGGTACATATGCCTTGGTTTTAGTATTATAGGGGTGAGAAAGCTGGGTGCTGATAACATAGATAAGGATAATATAAGGTGCATAACCTTGAAGAGCTACTGTTCAGCGGGAGATATGTAAACAGGTATTACAGGGTAGTAAATATTAAAGGAACTGTAAAAGCAAGGAGGGACCCATTTATGTTGTAAGAGGTGTGTTGGATAGGGACTTTTACTTTAAAGACATAACTCTTATTCTTCTTTCCATACTTGTAGCTCCTTATTGGAGTCTCCCTTACCTTTGACTATGTGTTTTGATAGTTTCAAGAGTCTTGCCTTAGCTGGGCGCAGTGGCACATGCCTGTAATCCCAGTGGCTTGGGAGGCTGTGGCAGGAGGATTTTGAGTTCAAAGCCAGCCTCAGCAACTTAGTGAGTCTCTAAGCAACTCAACGAGACCCTGTCTCTAAATAAATTAGATTAAAAAAAAAAGGTCTGGGGATGTGGCTCAGTGGTTAAGTGTCCCTGGGTTTAAGCCCCAGTATCCTCTCCAAAAAAAGAAAAAAAATCTTGTCTTTTCATCAAGACTGCTACTCCTTGAGTCTAGGTATTCTTTTCTTGTTGCTGGCTTGTAGATATCTGGGCCATGTTACTTACCTTCTCTGGACCTTATTTGTATTATCTATAAAATAAAACTAATGATGTAGATAGGTATCTTAGAGTCTGAAAGCAGGGGCTTATCCAGGTGGTGATCTCTGGAGGTCTGCCTGGTTCTCCCAGATCTCTGATTTTTGTGATCATCCCTTTCAGGTCCTAATAATAGGGCTGGACATCCAGGAGGCTTTAATTTTGTCACAGAGATTGTGAGGATATTTATTCATTTATTTTTGGTACTAGGGATTTAACCTAGGGGCGCTTTACCATTGAGCTATATGCCCAGCCCTCCCCCCCCGCCCCGCCGCCTTTTTTAAATTTTTTTTTTTTAAAGGCTTACATATGATACTTGAAATGCAGAGTGTTCTTAAACTGACATCTTTGCTTTTTTTTTTTTTTTTAAATATTTTTTTAGCTGTAGATGGACATAATGTCTTTATTTTATTGCTGTGTATGTGGTGCTGAGGATCGAACCCAGGGCCTCACGCATGCAAGGCGAGTGCTCTACCGCTGAGCTACAATCCCAGCCCGCCTTTTTTTAATTTTGAGAAAGGGTCTCACTAAGTTACCAAGGACTTCACTAAATTCCTGAGGCTGGCCTCATATTGTGATCCTCTTGTCTCAGCTTCCCAAGCTGCTGGGATTACAAGCGTGAGCCACTGTGCCTGGCAGCTGAGGTTATTTTATGATACTTTAGAGTGTTTAGAACTTCCTCTGTCACTGCTGTTAGAGTTATGTACCCAGCATCACTAAGAGACTTTGGGTTTCTCCTGGCCAATAACTTGGACTGAATTAGTTGCCCCAACCTGGTAGTGAGGATTTGCCTGAAGTTTTAAGCTCAAAAGGATATGTTTTTAAATGTATTTTCTTTTTTTTATTTTAATCAAGCATACTCTTTTAAAAAAATTTTTTTTTAGTTGTAGGTGGACACAATTTATTTATTTATTTATTTTTATGTGGTGCCAAGGATCTAACCCCAGTACCTCACGGTTGCGAGGCAAGCGCTCTACCACTGAGCTACAATCCCAGCCCTTAAATGTATTTTCTAATGTGACTTCTTTCATTATTAGCCAAGGGCAACTAGAGGTAGTAGTTTCCTGATTTTGCTTCTGGAAGATATTCAAGTAGTGGGATTGGACCCTATCCTTAGGACTTTCATGTTTCTAGGTATTGGGCCAGAAGTCTAAACCTATATGAAATACTCTGAACTTGTACAACAGTAACTTGAATTCTAAACTTATAAAATCATCAACTTTGGGAAGACTTGGGTCCCCTGGGACCTACCAGGAAGTCAAAGGAAACTCTGAGCTGCTTGTAAACAGATAGTTAATAATATTTATTTTTATGATTAAAAATCAAATGTATATGGGGTACTTATGTGCCAGGTACAATTGTTTTTAATTCTCACAATAGCCAATGCTGTAGATGTTGTTATTCTCTTTTTATAAATGAAGAATCTAAAGTCACTTATCTGGTAGCTGGTGGAAATAAGACTCAAATCTAGTTAGAAACTTCTTTTTTTTTATTTTTCTTTTTGCACTACAGGGAATGGAACCTAGGGCCTCATTCAAAGCTCTCTATTAGGGCTGGGATTGTGGCTCAGCGGTAGAGCGCTTGCCTCGCATGCGTGAGGCCCTGGGTTCGATCCTCAGCACCACATACAAAGCAATAAAATAAAGACATTGTGTACATCTACAACTAAAAAAAAAAAATATTAAAAAAAAAAAAAACAAAAAAACAAAACAAAAAAAACTCTCTATTACTGATCTACATCCTTATCCCTAATTAGAAATTTCATGTTCTAATTCTAAAGCCTATGTTTTCAACCACTGCGATATGCTGCCTCTCCATTGGCCTTGATACATACTTTTATTTTGGTGGACCAGGCTGCTTCATTGGGAAGAGTAAGATGTGGTTATTTGCTATTTCTTCTTTTTAGCACTTGAAAATGTTATTTTTTGAAATGCTTGTTGAGTGTTAGGCATTACCTACATACCACAGATACTAATTTTTTAAATTTTTCTCTATAATATTTATTTTATTGAAATAAATATTAATAGAGACATCAAAAATGTATCTTATTTAAAAGTAAAATACTGTTCTTAACAGAGATACTAATTTAATTCATATTTTATTTCTTCAATTAAAAGGGTACTTTTTCTTTCCTTCCTTCCTTCCTTCCTTCCTCCTCCTTTTTTTTTTTTTTTTGGTGGTACTAGTGATTGGACACAGGGGTGCTCTACCACTGAACTATTTCCCCAGTCCTTTTTATTTTGAGACAGCTCTCTCTAAATTGCCTACACTGGCCTTGAACTTGCAATCCTCCTGCCTTGGCCTCCTGAGTTGCTGGGATTATAGGTGTGTACCACCATGACCAATTACCTATTCATTCTTCAAGATGTCTTTCAATTTTCTTCTCAATGAAGATTTGACTTTTCATTCCTATTTAGGTTGTTCATTTTCTCTTTTGTGCCATTATTGTAATCAGTATAGCCCTTCACTATCACCATTTTACTTTAATGGTATCCTTCTACCAGATTTTGAATTGCTAGAGGGCATGGAGTGATTAATCTTAATTTTTTTTATATCCCAGCAATATATGTTTATTACTCATTATTCATGAATAATCAAAAGACTTATAAGATCTGTTATTATTAGTCTAACCACATATATGAAGCATCACAGCAATATGGAGTAAAAGGAACAGTTATATATTTATGTTTAAAAACACACATAAACTGCAAATTAGTACAACCACTCTGGAAAGCAGTATGAAGATTCCTCACAAAACTTGGAATGGAATACCATATGACCCAGCTATCCCACTTGTTGGTGTTTATCCAAAAGTACTAAGATTGGCATACTATAGTGGTAAAGCCACTTTAATGTTTATAGAAGCAAAACTTGCAATAGCTAAATTATGGAATCAACCCAGATGCCTGTCAGTAGATGAATGGATCAAGAAAAATGTGGCATATATACGCAGTGGAGTTTAATTCAGCCATAAAGAAGAATGAAATAATAGCAGTTTTCAGTAAATGGTTGGAAGTGGAGAACATCATGCTAAGTAAAATAAGCCAGACTCAGAAAATCAAGGTTTGAATGTTTTCTCACATTTGTGGAAGCTAGAGCAAAATAAAGGAAAAGAGGTAGTGGTGGTGGTGGTGATTGAATATCATAAATAAATAGGGAACATCAGTGGAGTAGAAGGAGAATGAGAGGGAGGGAGGAAGGATGTGAAAGGGGATAAAATATGGAATGAATTTAACAAAATCATGTTATATGCATATATAAATGTACTAAAGAGAATTTCACCTTTATGTATATGTAGAAAGTACCAATCAAAAATAAATACATAGGGCTGGGGTTGTGGCTCAGTGGTAGAGAGCTTGCCTAGCATGTGTGAGGCACTGGGTTTGATCTCAGCACCACATATAAATAAGTAAATAAAAGAAAAGCCCATCAACAACTAATAAAAAATATTAAGTAAGTAAGTAAATAAATAAATGAGTGAAAGGAAGATAGTGGAGGAAGGAGAATAGGGGAGGGAGGAGGGAAGAGAGGGGGGATGAAGATTGAAATAAAATTCCTTGCTTGCATGATTTTTATCAAAATGAATCCAACTGGCCTGTGGTTGTAGCTCAGTGGTAGAACACTTGCCTAGCATGTGTGAGGCACTGGGTTTGATCCTCAGCACACATAAAAATAAATAAATAAAATAAAGGTGTTGTGTCCACCTACAACTAAAAAAATTTTTTTAAAAATGAACCTAACTACTATATATAACTAGAATGCTGCAATAAATAAATAAACTGCATTAAAGACTAAAACTAAAAGAGTAAAAAAAATAAAAGTAGCTGGGTGTGGTGGGGAACACCTGTAGTCCCAGCGGCTCAGGAGGCTGAAGTAGGGGATGGTGAGTTCAAAGCCAGCCTCAGCAAAATCGAGATGATAAGCAACTCAGTGAGACCCTGTCTCTAAATAAAATGCAGATTAGGGCTTGGGATGTGGCTCAGTGGTTGGGTACCCTGAGTTCAATCCTTGGTTCCCCCATCCCAAAAAAAATTTCAGGAAAAAAATACACATACACACATTCTCTCAAGTGGTCACCATACACGGTTAGGAAAGCAGGAGGCATCAAACTTGTAAACAGTCATATATATATATATATATATATATATATATATATATATATATAAAATGTTGCAGTATCTTAAGCATAAAAACTGTACTTTAGTTGCAAAAATAAAGTTTCTGTCTTCAAATATTTTGATCTGAGCTCAACCAAAGCAAATAATGAACACCAATGATTTTTATATGATTTTACACACTTTGTTTTTTTAAATTTTTTGGGCACTGGGGATTGAACCCAGGGTGCTTTATCACTGAGCTTCATCTCAGCCTGCCCTTTAAATATCTTTATTTTATTCATTTATTTTTATGTAGTGCTGAGGATGGAACCCAGTGACTCACGTATGTGAGGCAAGCTACCACTGAGCTACAGCACCCCCAGCCCTTTTTATTTTTTATTTTTATTTTTTTTTGGTACTAGGGATTGAAATCAGGTGCACTCGACCACTGAGCCACATCCCCAGCCCTATTTTGTGTTTTATTTTTTTATTTATTTATTTTTTTAATATTTTTTTTATTTTTTAGTTGTGGGTGGACAGAATATTTTTATTTTTATTTTTATGTGGTGCTGAGGATCGAACCCAGGGCCTCCCGCGTGCTAGGCGAGCATGCTACCACTGTGCCATAACCCCAGCGCCCCCTATTTTGTGTTTTATGTAGAGACAGGGTCTCACTGAGTTGCTTAGCGCCTCACCATTGCTGAGGCTGGCTTTGAACTCGTGATTCTCCTGTCTCAGCCTCCCTAAGTGCTGGGATTATAGGCTTGAGCCACCGCGCCTGGCTTTTATTTTTGATTTTGAGACAGTCTTGTCACCTTGCTTAGGGCCTCATTAAGTTGCTGAGAGAGGCTTTGAACTTGCAATCCTCCTTCCTTAGCCTCCTGAGCCACTGGGTTACAGATGTGCACCATCATGCATTTCACACATTTTAAAACAATCAACATACAAGAGTCAACAACTGCAAAAACAAAACAAAAAAGCTCCAAAAAACAAACAAAAAACCAAACAAACCAAACAACAAAACATCCCCCTAAGAGCACTTTGAAAATATGGAGAGGAGCTGGGCGTGGTGGTGCAAGCCTGTAATCCCAGCACTTAGGGAGGCTGAGACAGGAGAACCTTGAGTTCCAAGCCAGCCTCAGCAATGGCGAGGCTCTAAGCAGCTCAGTGAGACCCTGTATCTACATAAAACACAAAATAGGGCTGGGGATGTGGCTCAGTGGTCGAGTGCCCCTGAGTTCAATCTCCAATACCAAAAAAAAAAAAAAAGAAAATATGGAGAGGTTGAAGGCATCTCAATTGCACTTGTACTTAGTCATCTGTTCATTACCATACCCATGAAAGGTTCCCTTAATTGTCGGGTCCAGTATTCTCTGCCAGCTGCTGACAGAGTAGCCACATCTTTGACATGTGTGGGAAACCTCTGCTACCAGTAATGTATGTTTACTGACTGATTGCTGAATTGCACTTCAACAAACGTGAGTGTCACAACTTTCTTCAAGTTTTTCAACTTCCCCCATGTGGATCAGGAATTCTCAAAACAGCAGCTCCTAAAAGATTTTCCAGGTCTGCATTTTCTCCTAGTTTTGTTTTACCATTCAAATTTAGAGGACTTGAGTGTGTTTTCCTCCTTATAAGGTGAATTTATTCCATGAAATACATAATCTAAGCTGTTATAGATGTGAAATGCTCCAACTGTAGGTGCTTCCTTAGCTAAAATCCCCGAAACATCCACATTAAGTTGAGAAGCAACATCTGGCTGATTCTCTACAATTTCTGGCCTCTCTGCTGTACGATGTACTGTAACATGAAGCTGAGAATCATGAATGTGTGATCAGCTGCATTAGAAACCAGTAGATTAACCTGTTCAAATATTGGTCTTGCTCTTCTAAAACCACAACCCAAAGCATGCCAATTAATCTACTGAAATTCTTTTTATACAGATCTGCCAAGAAGTCCAGTGGCACCAGTAAACAGAACCCACCTACTGGGGATGTTTACTTTCTCTTCCACCAGCTGTCAGCTTCCTGGAACAAAGCGAATGGAAAGCTCTTTCTCCCTCTCCTCTCCTCTCCCCTCCCTTCCCCTCCCCTCTCCTCCCCTCCCCTCCTTTTCCCTCCCCTCGCCTCCCCTCCCCTCCCCTCTCTTTTCTTTCTTGTACCAGGGATTGAACTCAGGGGCACTCGACCACTGAGCCACATCCCCAGCCCTATTTTGTATTTTATGTAGAGACAGGGTCTCACTGAGCTGCTTAGTGCCTCACCATTGCTGAGGCTGGCTTTGAACTCGCGATTCTCCCGTCTCAGCCTCCCAAAGTGCAGGGATTACAGGCGTGCGCCACCGCGCCTGGCTATCTCCCGCTCCACTTTCATGCCACTGCTGCAGCAGTTGCCATATCTCCAGGACTGACTAATCTTTATTTCATCAAAAAAAAAAAAAAAAAAAGTATTGAGTTATGACATGCATACAATAAAATTAATCAAATGCTTGATGAATTTTTACTAATGTTTATGCTCATGTAACAACTACCCAGATCAAGATACAAATATAGCTGGGCATGGTGGTGCTCACATGAAATCCCAGTGGCTCAGGAGGCTGAGGTAGTAGGATCACAAGTTCAAAGCCAGCCTCAGCAACTTAGGCCCTCTGTCTTAAAATAAAGAATAAAAAAAGGGCTGGTTAAGTGGTTAAGTGCCCCTGGGTTTTAAGTACCAAACCCCCCCCCAAAAAAAAAACACAAAAACCTCCCAAAACATATATTTCCGCATTTACAGAGTCTCTAACAGAGAAGTCTGCAAACTTTTTCTGTGAAAGGCCAAACAGTAAGATTTCAGACTTAATGGGGCTACACAGCAAGTTTTAGCAGAAAAGCAGCCATAGAAAATATGTAAGTGAATGTGTATGGCTGTGTTCTAGTAAAACTTTATTTATAAAAATAGGTGTTGTGCTGGATTTGAAATTAGGGCCACAGTTTGCTAACTCCTCATCTAGCCTAGTATCCCAGGACAAAGTAGAAATTCAGTAAATGTTGAGTTGTAGACAAAGACCTTGATCTCAGAAATGCTTTTCTTAATTTTCTAGCAGTGAGGCAGCTTGTAACTTCAGGACAGGCTGGTGCTTTTGAGGCTGCTTCTTGGAGCAGGCTTCCTTTTGACAAGTTGTGTTCACAAGGGAATAAAAATGTCATCTCTTTTAACACTTAATTTTGGTGTCCTGTGATCTTTAGAACCTTAGGAATCCATGAAAGTAGTAAAGGGGGGATATGTTTGTATGAATCCTTGAGGCCATGGACTATTATATCTTATTCATTATATCCATAGTGCCTCGCTAACATGAATGGACAGGGATGCTTAGTAAATATTTGTTTTTCAATGAATTTTTGAATGAATTTAAGTTGCTCTCAGGATTTTAATAAGCATAATGAAAACTACAGTTACATACAATGAAAGTATCTTTGCTTTTGATTTCAGTTATGTTAGTTCTATGTGTATACTAGTTTGCTTGTGCTGTTTGGTTCTTTGACTGGAAGTTGATGGCATCATAGGACATAAACCTGTCCAGTGAATGAGTAACCTTGGACACAAGTATAAAGCCAAAATAAGCAACAGTTAGCAGGGCTAAGTGCTTGAATATCTACGTGTCTACTTTCTCTTTCTTGCTCATTAGCAATATTAGCTCAAACATGTTGTTGTGAAGCTTTGATAATTGTATATGGTTGGTTAAAATCTGGATCAACATTTTGAGAAGAAAAAGTAGTGATAACAAACACAGCTGGAAAGGTTGAATTATCTCCCAATAAATACACTGTTGATATACAAAACCCTTAAAAACATAAGAGGCTGTGAAAGAAGGTAATCTAAGTGTTGATAAAAGGGTATGTCTTGGGGCTGGGATTGTGGCTCAGTGGTAGAGTGCTTGCCTCACATACGTGAGGCACTGGATTCTATCCTCAGCACCATATTAAAATAAAGATATTTTTTAAAAAAAGGTCTCGTTATTTCAGAGTTAGGAACAGGCAGTTAAACTGTGTCACTAACACTGACAGAATTTCAAAATAAATAGAACTTACAGTCTATGTGCAATCATTTTAAGGTAGCTCTTTTGTTGTACATATAAACCCACAAATATATAACATTTTCCATTTTTGTTGAGGATAAGTACCTGCAACTTTTTTTTGAACTTGGAGACACTCCACCACTGAGCCACATCCCTAGCCCTATTTTGTGTTTATGTAGAGACAGGGTCTCACTGAGTTTCTTAGCGCCTCACCTTTGCTGAATCTGGCTTTGAACTCAGGATTCTCCTGTCTCAGCCTCCCAAAGTGGTGGGATTACAGGTGTGAGCCATTATGCCCGGCAACCTGCAACTTTTTTTCATTATAATTACCCCATTCTTTAATTAATGTCCATGCAGTTTTGATACTTGGTATGCTTTACAAAATTATAATTGAATCGGCCTCTTATAAAGACATTGTACAAAATATGTGATTAAATCATGGACTTACTACCACATTATTTGTTATGGTGCAGTTGACTAAGGAAAATTGTAACAGAATCAATGTTGAGGATTGTGCCTCACGCATGCAAGGCAATCATTTTACCACTGAGCTATAGCCCCAGCCCTCAGTTTCTAATTTTTTAACTTAAAAATTTTTCATTATGAAAATTTTAAACATATGTAAACTATAGGTATAATATATATAATGAACCCCCATATGCCCATTACTTCTTATCTACAATTATGCACTCATGGATAATTTTATTGATCTTGTTTCATCTTTATTCTTCCACCCTCTTGGATTATCATTGTTTTAAAAAATATTTTTTAGTTGTAGGTGGACACAATATCTTTATTGATTTATTTTTATGTGGTGCTGAGGATCGAACCCAGTACCTCACGCATGCAAGGCAAGCGCTCTACCACTGAGCCACAATCCCAGCCCCCTCTTGGATTATTTTGTTTTTTTTTTTTAAATATATATTTTTTTAGTTGTAGATGGACACAATGTCTTTATTTTATTGCTTTGTATGTGGTGCTGAGGATCGAACCCAGGGCTTCACGCATGCGAGGCAAGCGCTCTACCGCTGAGCTACAATCCCAGCCCCCTCTTGGATTATTTTGAAGCAAATTCCATTTGTGAACATTTCAGATATTATATATCTCCAAAAGAACTGTCTTTGAAAGAGAACCAAAATATCATTATCATGCCTAAAAAAAAAAAAAATCCCTTTATATTCTCAACTAGTGATTTTATTTTAAATTTCCTGTAATGATTGTGATTTTTTTTTTTTATTGACTGTGTGGGAATTAAATCCAGGGCCTTTTAAATGCTAGGCAAGTGTTCTACCACTGAACTATACTCCCAACTGATATTTTTGCAGAATTGGTTTGCTTTTATCAGTATCCCAAGAAGGTCTATACATTGCTTGATCTAAATCTTGAGCCTTATCCATAGCTTCCCACTTATTTTGTTCTCTTTTCCTTGCAATTTTATGTAGAAGAAAGTGGATCATTTGTCTTGAAGATTTTTCTAATTTCTGGATTTTGCTGATTGTCTCCTTATGGTGTCATTTAAGACATTCTTATATCCTCTGTGTTTTCTGTAAATTGGTAATTTGATTCTAAAGCTTGATCAGATTTAGGGTTAACCTTTTTTCCTTTCCCCCTTTTCTTTCTTCTTTAACCATATCAGTCTGATTTTCTCTTTTTTTGTGAGGTTAGAATGAATGAGTAGGGTCAGAGGTTGTCAACTTGATGTATTCATTAAAATATTTCCTATCAACTTTTGCTTAATGATTTCAGGAGCGATTGATGTTTATTACCTGTCTGTTATTTCATTAGAGACCTGATTCAATATTGAGACTCCTAATTGATTTAATTTGAGCTGTACTTGAAAAAGATGGTAACATTGTTTAAAATGTTTTGAAAACTATTGGATTATAACTGTTCTTTCTTTTTTTTTTTTTTTAATTTTTTTTAGTTGTAGATGGACACAATGTCTTTATTTTATTGCTCTGTACATGGTGCTGAGGATCGAACCCAGGGCCTCACGCATGCGAGGCAAACGCTCTACCGCTGAGCTACAATCCCAGCCCTATAACTGTTCTTTAATAGCAACATTTATTATAGGAACCAGGAATTGTGAAGTGGGGACAGTGACTATAACTAACTTTTAAGACTTTTCAGCTTTTTTTTTTTTTTTTTGCGATACTAAAGATCCAGCCCAGGGCCTTATGCTTGTTAGGCAAATACTCTCTGATTGAGCTACATCCCCAATCATGTAAGACTTTTTAAACCTTTTTTACTTACTCTTGTTTGTTGTTTTGGTTTACATTCTTTCATAACCCAACAGTTAAACCCCTGCAAATAAAAGGGGTGGTGAGTGGCTTTTACTCAAGAGCCAGGCTTGGTGGGGGAGGGAGTGCCAAGGGTTGGAGTGGGAGTTTTGCTTTAATGAGCAAAGGAAGTTGATAAGTCCCCGAGGCCTATGTAACTTGAAGAAGAGCCTGAAAGTGGCTTTGGGAGCATCTAAGATAAGATATTCTTAACTAAGCATGGGAAGACTAGCCCCTTTTCTTTACCTCGCGTTCTAAATGTAAGAAGGCTTCTTTCTCTGTCCAAAGGGCCTGACTAATCAGGCTTCCTTTGCATCACACCTGGCATATTCCAGACCCAGGTTCCTGGAAGCTGTGTTTAGGGCATATTCTTCAGAATCCTGAACTGCTAATCTTAGGACAAGGAGTGAAGGGTTCCTTGTTTTTCACCGTGTTCTGAGGAAAACCAAGGACAGGAACCTCTTAGCAATAGTTAACGCTGATCCTTGGCCAGTAATACCTTATGTCACTCTCTCCAAGAGAAGAGCTGCTGTAGAGCACTTGGTGTTCTCTAGCCTTTGCAGAGGTCACAGGCAGATGGGGAAGGGAAGCAAAGCCTTAATTAGCTAGGGACTCCTGGAGCACAGCCACTTGGCAGTGTCTTACCTCAGCTCCTTGGTGGGATTGGCTCCTTCTCCTAGTGACATTGCAAATACTCCCTCCCTTTATAACTGCTAGATCTTTGAGAGATTAGTTTTCCTTGAGCTTCAAGACACTCTGTGCCTTGTGGTCAGGGATGATTTTATAAGCCAGAGAGGTGGAATGACAGTTTCTTTCTTTTCTTTTTTCAAAATCAAAAAGTTTTATAAAGGATAGGGAATGACAGTTTCTTTCCTCTGTTTAGCATTATTTAGTCACTTAAGCATGCTTTTGTTTTTTTAAATAAACAGACATAATTTTTTAATAACTTCATTTTATTTGTATATTTTCTAATGTGGTGCTGAGGATTGAACCTAGTGCCTTACATATGCTGGACAAGAGCTCTACCACTGAGGCACAACTCCAGTCCTCAAGCATGTTTTATTTATTCTGAACCAGCAGTTCTGTGAATTGTAGATAAGGAAACTGAACCCAGAGAGGAGAAGTACTGAACTAAGGTTATAGCATTAGACTCTGGATTCCCAGACTGTTGTTCTTTTATTTTTACATTTTTTTTTCCAGTATTATATAGAAGGAGAAAAGAGAAGAATGGCAAATAAAACAGTGATTTTTATGCACCAACCACTGTATAAGGTACTTAGCTTAGTTTTCACAACACTATATGGTCACATTTTAAACATTTAAAAATTTTTTTCATTATAATTTATGGAAAATGGCTTAATATTACAAAGCTAATTCTGTATCCAGGAAACTTATTAAAAATATTGCTTTAGTTATCTAAGACCATTGCAAGTTTTATAGAGCAAGAGATTCATCATGTATGTGGTCACAATTTTAATCCCTATTGTGATGATAGGGAAGCTGCACCTCAGAGAGGTCAAGTGACTTTTCTAACATACAGAGGTATGAAGTGGCTGAACTGGATTCAGATCTAAATACATTTGATTTTTAAGCCTCTGTCTTTCCTTCATTGTTCTATATTTCTTGATAGTTGTTTATTCTAAAAGAAAAGTCTTGATTAAGCCACAGATGCAATGCTAGGTCCAAGGGACATAGGAAGTGTAAGATTTAGTAGTTTTTGTTCTTATGCAATTCATGATTTGGTGATGCTGACTGCTATGATAGAAGGAATGGAGCATAGAGACAGTGGGATAAAGGATAGTGGGGACTAAGGGGCCCCCTAATCTTGGTGGTGGGGGAAGTTGTCAAGGAATTCTTCCCAGAGAAGTTATATCTCAGCTAGTGATAAAAATGCATGGGTCCTGGATCAGATTGCCTGGGTCCCATTGCTTGTTAACTATAATGTTTTGGGCAAGTTACTGAGTCTCTCTGAACCTGCATCATCTCTAATAATCTGTAATGTGGAGATAGTTATATTATCAACCTCATAGGGCTGTTTTGAAGATTAAGATGAGATAATCTATGTTGAACATTTAGCAGACTGCCTGACACATAATAAGCTCTTATTAAGTATTAACCAGAATAATTTTTATTGTCTAGCCTGTGTTTATCTCATATCCAACTCAAGTGGGGACAAAGGAAGTTAGGCCTTCTTATGGTTTCTTACATTCAATTGTTATTAAGGTGGGGGTTTCGTCCAGTGATTTCAAAATACTCCTTTCAGGCTTAAGATTCTATAAAGGAAAAACTGCTAAGTTAATTGTTTCCAGGAGGGCAGCTGTCAAGTGAATTTGTATCTGGTGGTAACCTGCTCTGGCTTGAGCTTCCTAAATTCATACCTAGGCAGCTCTTGAAAATGCTGTATCTGATAATGGCCCTTCTTTCCTTTCTTACCTCTTCATTGGATAGGTTGGAAGCTATGCCCTATAAAACTAGGAGTACAACCAGGGAACTATCTTCCCCCTGGGTAATTGTAGGTGGCCCAGAAGTAGGTTGAGGTGGTGGTAGTGGGGTGAGATTTCATTTACCATTTCAGTTTTACACAGTTTTGGGTTCCAGTCCTCACTCTGCTATTAACCAGCTGTATAGCTTTGAGTAAGGCATTTCTCATTTCTACTTTCCTTTCTTCCTTCCCTCCCTCCCTCTCTTCCTCCCTCCCTCCCTTCCTTCCTTCTTTATTCCCTTTTCTCCATCCCTCCCTCCATCCCTCCTGCTCTTTCTCTTTCCTTTCCTTCCATCTGACTGTCCCTCCATCTTTGGTAGTGCTCAGTACTGTGATAGAGGGGATGAAAGCATAGGGATAGAAGGATAGAGGACAATGGGATATTAAGGGACCCTTTGATTCATCTCTCCCTTCCTCAGGAGGCTGAGGCAGGAGGATTACAAGTTCAAGGCCAGCCTCAGCAGTTTAGCAAGAACCTGTCTCAAAATAAGAAATAAAAAGGGCTGGGATATACCTTAGTGGTAGAACACGTCTGGGTTCAATCCCCAGTACTGGGGGGGAGGGGGAAATGAAAAGGATAAAGAGATTGGGTTAGACTGGTTACATTCAGTTAATACTTGTTAAACATTTACTATGGTCTAGTCACTGTTCTTGGATGATGGGAATATATTGATGGAAAATCAGATACTGCTTCATGGAATCAAATGTAGGAGAGATAATTAGGTGATATGAGCATGGAAGTATGTGTTGTAGTTTAAAACTTTAGTAATTGAGGGAAGGAAGACATTTGTATGAGTCACTGTAGTCTAGTAGTCTTCCTAGAGATGGCATGACCTAACTAGCCTCTAAAACTCTGCTTAATGTTTATATAATGCAGAAGCTCAGTAGGCATTTGGATTGTGAAAATAACTTGAATGCAGTTGGGAGTGAGCACAGAGAATAGAATGCTCTGGAGAAGCTTGTCTCCTACTACTCTGCTGTTAGGTATATCATTGTCTGTGGGACACTATGGCAGGGGTTATTTCCTGGGAAGCCAAAGATAGCATTGTCAGAAGGAGTATTTGCAACTAAGGATTGAGGAGGGAACTAAGCAGAGATGCTCATTAGTGTTGTGGGTAGAGGCAAAGGATCATAAATGAAGTCAGATATTAAAAAGATTGGGAGCCAGCTGGGCGCTGTGGCACAAGCCTGTAATCCCAGCACTTAGGGAGGCTGAGACAGGAGAATCGTGAGTTCAAAGCCAGCCTCAGCAACAGCGAGGTGCTAAGCAACTCAGTGAGACCCTGTCTCTACATAAAAAACACAAAATAGGGCTGGGGATATGGCTCAGTGGTCGAGTACCCCTGAGTTCAATCCCTGGTACCAAAAAAAAAAAAAAAAAAGATTGGAAGTTTGTAGATGGTGGAAAGCGAACTGGGACAGGGCAACAGTCCCCCCCCCCCCCGCCAGGCTATGAATGACAGAGGGTCTTGAACCCTAAATAAGCTTATAGATAATTTACTAAGTTCTTACCATGTAGCAGGCACTATTCTTAGCATTTTTAATGTTAAGCTTATTTAATTTTTATTATTAGTTTATTTAATCTATATACTGTTTCCCAGAGAGAAAACTGAGGCTCAGAGAACTTAAATTGCTCAAATTCACATGGTTAATAAGTGGTGGAGTGCTTGCTTTGGTGGCACATAAACTAAAAATTAAAGTGATACAGAGAGCATAGCCCCTGTGCAAGGATGATACTCAAATTTGTGAACCATGACATTAAAAAAAAAAAAGTGATGGAGTTGGGATTCAAGCCTAAGTGATACATTAAGTCTTTGCTCTTAATTACCATTTTAGGCTGAGAGAAGTCATTATAGATTTCTGCCTAGTGTAGAAATTTGTTGCAAATAGTATGGGGCAGGGCATTTTCCCAGGGGGCAAATTGAAGTCAAGACTATCGGTCACAGACTGTTGAAGTAATATGCTTTTGAAGGTGTATAAGGGTCTAGGAGTTATTTCACAAATTCCTTCCTGAGATGTATCTGGCAGTTGCCAGTCTTCCCTGTAGTCACAGCCCATTTTATAAATTATTTTCCAAAGAATTTTAATCTTAAGGAAGCTCTCCTTTCTTTATTGAATAGGCTGTTCCAGGCAGTGGGGCCCCAGGAATCAGGTTAGGAATAGCTCCTTTGGGGTCAGAGTCCAAGCAGCATCTGGAGGCATTTGTAAGAGGGGAAGCTGAACCCAATGAGACTTCCTGCTGCTGTTAGAGTTTGCTCTCCTGACACAGGGGGGAGTATTTCTTGTTAGGATTTTACTCAGTCTGGTTGCTCATCTTGAAATCTGGGCAAGTGGCAAAGGTTGTGAAAAAAACAGTTTCTGTCCTTGAGTAACCCACAGATGACGAAGAAGATAAGCAAATACCCACAATTCGGTGTCACAAATGCTACAATAGAGGAAGATAGAAAATGTACAGGGGGAGAAAGGAGGATCAAAATGACTAAGAGAGAATCAGGGAAGGTATCAAAGCTGTTTAAAGCTTGATCTTCAAGGATGAACAATAGTATGCCAGGCAGATGACCCTGGAAGGTGATTAGTGTAAGTATAAAGAGCATGGCATATTCAGGGAATGGTGAATTGTTCCTTGAGCTGGAGTTTTAGGGTAGTTGGAGGAAGTGTCACAAAGATGAAGCTGAATGGATGGGAGGGCCAGATCCTGAATGACCTTGTATTTCATAGCAAAACACTGAGATCCTATTAGAGTTGAGCTTTACTATAGATATTTAAGGTGCAGCTAATATGTTAAGAGTAGTGTAGTAAAATGAGCTCCCTTATACCTCTGCTTAAGATGGATAGATTAAAACTAGAGTCAGGGAAGTCAGCCAGAAGACTGTTAGAATAGCCAATGAGGAGGCTGGAACAAGGGTCATGGCAGTTGACTTGTGTGGCTGAAGGGTAAAGGAGGAAGTGTTGGGTGACTGGGTATTACTGCGATGCTATTAATACATGAATACAAGAAGAGTTAATTTGGGAAGGTTAATTTTTTTTAAAATTATTGTGGTATTGAGGATTGAAACCCAGTGGCACTTTACCTCTGAACTACATCCCCAGCCCTTTTTATTTTTTCATTTTAAAACAAGGTCTCACTAAGTTGCCCAGGCTGACCTCAAATTTGTGAGGCTCCTGCCTTAGCCTCCCTAGTTACTGGAATTACAGGCATGTGCCACTGTGCCTGGCAGTTTTTTAGATACTGAAGGGTGACATCCAGGAGAAAATATCGGTTATTTGTGGGAGATTATGATGAGTTTTGGAGCTTCTGAGAGAGGGAAGAGTATAGATAAGGGAATAATGGCATCTAAATGGTAGTGGAAATCATAGAAGTAGATGAGATCACCCGAGTAAAATCTATAAAATGAGGAAAGGAATGGGTTTAAGGATAGAGCCCAAGGAACTGTCATATGTGTAGAGTTATGTAAAGTTAGGGAGCCTAATGAAGAGCAATCAGAGAGTTTGTTCTGAGAAAGTATTATCTGGGAAGCCAAGGATGAGGAGAGCTTTTAAAAGAGAACAAGTAGAGAACAAGTAGGGTAAGCCCTGAAATGTGGCTACTGAGTCATTGGTGACCTTGGTGATAACAGTTTCAGTGGAAGGGTGGGGACGGAAGCTAGACTACTGTGGCTTAGGGAGTAAGTATGAGGTAAGGATATAGAGGCAACAAAAGATTTCTTGTTTGAGAAATACACTGGTAAGGGAAAGAAGTAAAGAGGTTTGTATTTTGAAGAAGAGGCTGGAGAGGTAGGTTCACAGATTTTATTTTTTCAAGTTGGCAAAGTGGAGTGGAGATCTGAATAGATAAACATTGAGTGGAGGAGAGATTGAAAAATGTAGCCAGTGCAAGGGGTGAGATGCAAGGAGAGAGGGGGGAAATACTGGGGATTGAAATTGAATAAATTATATTGTTATATTGTGTGCATGTAACAACAAATCTCATCATTATATACAACTATAATGCAACAAAAAGTGTGGAAGGAGAGAGAAAGAAAAGAAAGAAAAATATAGCCAGCGAAGGTTCCATAACTCTTGGAATATTCTGTATTACTGTGGGAGCCCTGATCTGTGCCTCTACTGAAGTCTGTAGTCACTAGAGTATGGTGTAAACAAAAGCGACCTGTCTTTAATAATAAGTAATAATAGCAGTATGTATTGGGTAACCTCTGCTTGCCAGGCATTTTTCTAGGTACATCTGAACACATTAGGTATATTGCTAATGTTTGTCACAGCTCCCAAAAGTAAGCATAGTCACCATTTTCTAGATGCAGAAACAGGTGAATGAAGAAATACACAATTAATGGTGGAGCCAAAGTTTTAGTTAGGTCTGCAGAATTCCAAAGTGTGCTTCTTCTGCTTCATAGTGCTATTTTTCTATTATGAGTTTGATGTTGAGACTTTAAAGATTGCCTTTGCAAAGGGCAGGGCTGCATGGTTCAGAGTGACAAAGATAAAGTTCTGGAATTGGTGCTAGCCTGGAGGAAGCATGACTTCATCTCAGGGATGAAGGAGGAAGGTCTTAATCTGTCTTTGCTGTCTTCTCTTTGCTTAACCAGAGGTTCTGGTGTCTGCAAGGCTTTTTCACTTTATTCCTCCCTCTTTTTTTTTTTTTTTTTTGGTACTAGTGATTGAACCCGGGGTGCTAGAGCCACATCACCAGCTCTTTTTATTTTTTATATTGAGACAGGGTCTCCCTAAGTTGCTGAGGGTGGCTTTTAAGTTGTGATCCTCCTGCCTAAGCTTCCTGAGGCCCTGGGATTACAGGTGTGCATCATTGCAACTGACTCCTTTTTGTTTTGTTTTGTTGTGGTATTGGGGATATTGAAGCCAGGGGTGCTCTGCTACTGAGCTACATCACCAGCCCTTTTTATTTTGGGACAGGTTCTTACTCAGTTGCTGCGGCTGGCCTAAAACTTGTGATCCTTCTGCCTCAGCCTACTAAACAGCTTGGATTATAGGCATGCATCACGATTCCTAGTTTTTCTCCATCTTTTTGTAACTCCTTTTTCTTGGTACCAGGGTGCGTAACCACCACTTATCCTCAACCTTTTTTTTAAATTTTAATTTTGAGACAGGGTTTCCTTAAGTTGCCTAAGGCCTGTTAAGTTGCTGAGACAGGCTTTAAACTTGGGATCCTCCTGCCTCAGCTGCCCCAGTCACTGGCATTATATGTGTATGCCACCATGCCTGGCATGTATTTACTTGACGTAAGGTAAGGAACTGTGTTTTACTCATCTCTCTATTCCTAGCACCTGGCATGTGACCTGACTAAATAAATGTCCTGAATAAATTTATTTTGGAGTCACTTAATCTGTTTGTCTATTAAATGAGAGAATTGGATATTTTGATTTCTAAAAATATTTCCAGTTCTAAAATGTATTGTTCTATGAGCTTATTATGTGTGGTGTTTTTTGTTTGTTTGTTTGTTTTTGTACTGGGGATTGAATCCAGAGCTGTTTTACCACTGAGCTACATCCCCAACTTTCTTCTTTTTTTTTGCTTCTTAATTTTTTATTTTTGAGACAGAGTCTCATTAATTTGCTTAGGACTCACTAAATTGCTGAGGCTGACCTTGAACTTGGGATCCTCCTACCTTAGCCTTCTGAGTTGCTGAAATTATAGATGTGTACCACCATGCCTGGCCTTATTATGTTTTAATTAAAAAATTGTAAGTATTGTCAATTATTTAAAACATACTATTTTACTACATTATGAGGATGTTTACTTATTAAGTTATAAAAATTTAAAAAAACCCTTTTGTCTGGTTATTTGAAAATATTGTGGTCCCTTGGCTGTAAGCTATATGAGAACAGTACCTGTTCCTGTTCACTTCCAAAGCCCTATTGCTTAACACAGTGCTAGGCATGTAATAGAGGCCCAGTAATAATTTGTTGGACAAGCTAGTTGTGGTGGCGTACACTTATAATCTCAGCAGTTTGGGAGGCTGAGGCAGGAGAATCACAGGTTCAAGGCCAGTCTCAGCAACTTAATAAGCTGTCAAAAACTTAGTAAGACCTTGACTTTAAATAAAAAATAAAAAGGGCTGGGGATATAGCTCAGTGGTAAAGTGACTCCGGGTTCTGTCCCTAATACCCGCCACCTCCCCCCACCAAAAAAGCATTTGTTGGACAAATGAATGGCTGGATGCTTTGCCATCCATAAGATAACAATTCTATAAGATAGGTACAATTAGCCCCATCCTATGGATAAGAAAATTGAGGCTTAAAGGTCATAGAACTAGTAAATGATTAGGAGAAAGAAGATTCAAACCCAATTCTAAAATTCTTGCTTTTACCATTAATACCATAGTACCTTAACTAACACCAAGAATCACTTAACTGATGCTTTAATTGTAAATTTGAAAGGAAGGGTATGAGGAAGAATGCAAGAACACATAATCATGAGTAATTATAATACCAGTTGCTGTTCATTGGGAACTTTATTTATTGAGTATCTCATAGCATTTTTTTTTTTTTTTTTTTTGGTACCAGGGATTGAACTCAGTGGACCACTGAGCCACATCCCCAGCCCTATTTTGTGTTTTATGTAGAGACAGGGTTTTATGTAGAGACAGTTACTTAGTGCCTCGCTGTTGCTGAGGCTGGCTTTGAACTCGCGATTCTACTGTCTCAGCCTCCCAAAGTACAGGGATTACAGACGTGCGCCACCACACCCGGCTTCTCATAGCATTTAAAGGCCACTTTCATAGTTTTAATTGTCATCTATTTATTGACAACTCTTGAATTTGTGTCTCTAGCTCAGACTTCTGTCCTGAATTTTGGATTTGTATATCTAACTTCTTAATTGACATTAAGAAGTTAGATATCTAGGGGTTGGGTTGTGGTTCAGTGGTAGAGCACTTGCCTAGCATGTGTGAGGCACTGGGTTCAATTCTCAGCACTACATGTAAATAAAGTAAAGGTCCATTGACAACTAATATATATATGTGTGTGTGTGTGTGTGTGTATATGTATATATATATATAAATTTTAAAAAAGAATTTAGATATCTAATTTTTATTAAACCTAAAGATATAAACTTGTGAGCACACACACACACAGAAGGATTTACATGTCTAATAGACATTTTATTTTATTTATTATTTATTTTTATTTTTTGGGTGGTGCTGGGGATTGAACCCAGGGATGCTTTACCACTGAAGTATACCCTCAGTCTTTTTTTGTTTTGAGACAGAGTCTTGACTTGCCATCCTCCTGCCTCAGCATCCCCAGTTGCTAGGATTATAGGTGTGTACACCACTGCACCCATCTTCTAATAGGTATTTTAAATTTAAAGTTTACACATCAGAAAATCCATTGGTTCTATCTTTAAAACATCAAAAATTTAGATAGTGTTCATTAATTACTTATTCTCCTCCCACCCTAATCTAAGCTACCATTGTCTTTTGCCTGGTGAGAAAATAACCTCCCAACTGGTTTTCCTGCTTTTGCTGTTGCCTGCTTATAGTTTGTTCTAAGTAGAACAACTGAGTGATGTTTTCACATTGTAAATTTAAATCAGATAGTTTTTTTGTTTAAAATCATTCAGCGGCTTCATGGAACTCTCAGAGAAAAAGCCAAAGTCCTTAGTGTTCTACAACTACAAGTCATCTATGACTTGGCTTCTGTTATGTTCCTTTTCTCTCCACCTGCTCACCCTGCCCCATTGGCTCTCTCACTAATCTTTGAACAAGAGAGGTATTTTCTTGCCTCAGAGACTTTGCATTTGTACTTCCTTCCTTCTTTCCCTGACTTTTTGCATGGTTCATTGCCTTATTTCTCTCAGCTGTTTTGATCAAATGTTACCTTCCTAGTGAGAGACCTTTTCCAATCCTATTTAAAAATATCCACTTCTGGGCTGGGGTTGTGGCTCAGTAGCAGAGAGCTTGCCTTGCACATGTGAGGCACTGGGTTCAATCCTCAGCACCACATAAAAATAAATAAGCAAAGATATTGAGTCCATCTATAACTAAAAAATATTTTTAAAAAATCTACTTCTCCCCTATAGGACACCACAACTTCTTTCTTTTTATTCTCCACAACATCTATCACTATCTCACATATTTATTTTTCAGGCCTTTCATTTCTGCCTGTCGCCCACCTTAGTTCCTTAAGAGCAAGGATTTTTGTCCATTGTTAAATTCTGTGTCTAGAATAGTGACTGGCATATAGCATACACTTAGTAAATATTTGTTGAGTAAATGAACAAATGAATGAAAACCTATGGGCCAGGTATATTTGTGGATTCTTTTTTTGGTGAGGAGGGACTGGGGATTGAACTCAGAGGCACTTAACCACTAAGCCACATTGCAAGCATTTTTGGGTATTTTATTTAGAGACAGGGTTTCACTGAATTGCTTAGGGACTCGCCAGGTTGCTGAGGCTGCCTTTGAACTCTTGATCCTCCTGCCTCAGCCTCCCAAGCTGCTGGGATTACAGGTGTGCGCCACCGCCTGGCTTATTTGTAGATTCTTTTTTTTTTGGTACTGGAGATGGTACTCAACCCCTGAGCCACATCCCTAGCCCTACCTTGTGTTTTATGTAGAGACAGGGTCTCACTGAGTTGCTTAGCGCCTCGCCATTGCTGAGGCTGGCTTTGAACTCGTGATTCTCCTGTCTCAGCTTCCTTTAGTGCTGGGATTACAGGCTTGCGCCACCACACCCGGCTTATTTGTAGATTCTTTATGCATAATTGTTTACTTTTCTTCATGACCACCCTACGGGATACCACTATTAATTCCTGTTTTACAAATAGGGAAAGTCATATGCCCAAGCTTTCATGACTAGAAAATTGTAAAGCCTAGGTCTCTTCTACTTAATGCACTGTCAAGGTCAAATAAAGTTATTGAAGGATGGCATCTAAATATTATTGCTTTGCTGCTGAATGGAGTGTCTGAGACACAGGCCTACAAACCTGAAGAAAACCCAAATCTGAATGTCCTGAATTGGAATTTGCTCATTTATTCACTTGAGGATACACTGATATCTGTGACACTACTGCATCTAGAAACATTAGACACACCTGGAAAAGGTATTTGTGTGAAAGCTTCTGTGTACCATTTGATGCACATTTGGCTTATATACACAGAAAGTCAGTGAAGTTTGATGATGATTGGGAAATTTTTCTCCCCTCCCTGAGAGAGACCTTCATTAGTTAGTTTGGACCAATTGCTTCATGTCATTTTTCTTTCTTGGGCTAGTGTCAGCCAAGGCCAAAGTATAAACCATCCCCAGTGTATGCTAGGGTATGACATGGTGATTGGGGAGGCCAAAGCCAGAGGTATTCACAAAGTAAGGTGAAACAGCAGTATCTCCAGGTGAAATGGGACTCATCCCAATGCTCTTCTAACAGAAGTATGTCACCTGCCAGAAAAGGTGGTGAGGGAGAATAAGATCAGTACTCAGCCTCTCAGATAACTGGGGTATGGGTATACTATATCTCTTAAGTCCAGATACCACTAACTTTGAGATGAGAGACCTGGTGAAGCCTTGTGCTTACAAAAGGTCTAGGCAGAGAGAGCAGAAGAAGATATATTCAGGGTAAGGCTGTTTTCAGTAATGTGACAGAAGTAGAAGAGTAAGAGATGGGAAAAAGTCATCCTGTGGTATTATATGGTAGTGACATATCCAGAGAACAGTGAATTGTTAAGTGTGGATCAGAGTAGTCCACAGGATGAAATGAGGTTGGAATCAAAGCTGGTCCCAGGAAATAATGAAAAGAGGATGAAATTTTTTTCCTAAGATAAGCTTGCAAGAAATACATATGGAGTAATAATAGGGTGAGAGGGAAAAAAATAGCATGTTTGATCAGCCATGAGTAGAAGGGGAAGCGTAATGAAAGAATTTTTTTTTTTTTTTTTTTTTTTGGTACTGGGGATTGAACTCAGGTGTACTTGACCACTGAGCCACATCCCCAGCCCTGTTTTGTGTTTTATGTAGAGACAGGGTCTCACTGAGTTGATTAGCACCTCGCTGTTGCTGAGGCTGGCTTTGAACTCGCGATTCTCCTGTCTCAGCCTCCCTAAGTGCTGGGATTACAGGCGTGTGCCACTGCGCCTGGCCGTAATGAAAGAATTTTAGGGCAATGTGTTTGGGAGATGAGGCTAGGGAAACAAGCGGTTGCCAGATGATAGCAAGCCCTGTATGTCTTGTTGAGGATTTGAAACTTTATTCTTTCGGCAATGCAGAAACGTCAAAAAGTGTTAAATAAGGGATAGATTTAGTCAAATTTGGTGCTGGTTACGAATGACTGTTTGCCCAGGGGAGCTGAGGTCAAGAAAGGTTAGAAAAGAGTATGGCAGCTGGGTGCAGTGGTGCCTGCCTGTAGTCCTGGTGCTCAGAAGACTGAGGCAGGAGGATTGCAAGTTCAAAGCCAGCTTCAGCAATTTAGTGAGGCCCTAAGCAACTTACTGAGACACTGTCTCAAAATAAAAAATAAAAAGGGCTGGGGATGCGGTTCAGTGATTAAGTGCCCCTGGGTTTAATGCTTGCTACCATTAAAAAAAAAAAAAAAGAAGCATGGCAGTTTAGGAACTCCAGGCAGATGTTTGCTGAAAGCCAGAAGTATCTGGCATATGAGTTTGAGCAGAGGTTCCTGGGGACTGGATGAAGCCTGACCTTAAGTGAAAGTAACAGGGGTTTTCCTGGGTTTTGATCAAAAGCTAAGAATCTTTAGCCTGGTGCAGTGACATGTGTGGAATTCCTACTTGGGAAGCTGAGGCAGAAGGATTACTTAATCCCAGGAGTTTGAAACTACCCTGTGCATCATAGAGAAATCCTGTCTCAAAAAGGTCCCAAAATAAACAAACTAAGAATCTCAGTGGCTGGGCACGGTGGCACATGCCACCTGCTCCACCCAGCCGCTCCAGAAGTTGAAGCAGGAGGATTGCTTTATTGGTTGGTGAGAGTGCATTGTACAAGCCCTTCCCATAGACATCATAGACATGTTCTCCTCACTTGTGACTTAACTTTGCCTTTTCATTTCTGATGTGGTCTTTCAAAGGCCAGCTGCTCCAATCAGGTTTTTGTTTTGTTCCCTAAGAAATGTCTGCATTTCTGTTCTTATATGGTTGAGCACCTTTTCTTGTGTCAGAGGGTTTGCCTATATTTTTCTGTGAACTGTCTACATCTTTGGCCTGCCTTTTTTTTTTTTTTTCAATAGACCTTTATTTTATTTATATGTGGTGCTGAGAATTGAACCCAGTACCTCTCACATGTCAGGCAAGTGCTCCACCACTGAGCCACAACCCCAGCCGCTTTGGCCTGCTTTTTAAAAGTCAATTTATTGGCTTTTCCTCTTGATTTCTGAGAGCTCTATGTCAATCAAGGAGAGTGGCAGCCCTTTAAAGTATGTTTTCTCCTGGTTTGAGGTTTGTTTTGTTTTGTTTTTTTAACTCTGCTTATTGTGGTTTACCGAGCCTCAGCAATTTAATGAGGCCCTAAGCAACTAACTCAGTGAGACCTTGTCTCTAAATAAAATACAAAAAAGAGCTGGGGATGTGGCTCAGTGGTTGAGTGCCCCTGGGTTCAATCCCCAGAACCAGAAAAAAAAAAAAAAGAAAAAGAAAAAGAAAAAAATCTCAGTGAACGTACAGCATTGTGAATGTACTATATGCTACTGGATCGTCCACTTTATTTGAATTTCACCTCAATAAAAAAGATAAAAAATAAAAGCAAAACTAAGAACTTCATCCTGTCTAAGCATTGTAGGAGTGAACCTGGGTTCCTTTACTGCCTTGCTCTGGAAAGGCCTGGTTAATCAGTGGTGGCATGGGAGAGTTAAGAATAGGAGTAGATGTAGCAGCAGGGATGAGAATCTAAAGTATGCCCGATTCTTGTCCATTCTTCAAAATTGGCTGCTAGACTCATCTTTCTAATCTACCCGTGGCCACCCCTGCTCAAAGTTTCTGTTGCTTTTCCATTCCTCACAGATGATATAATCCAAGCTTCTCAGCTTGCTGTTCTTAGCATTCCATGATCTGGGTTCTGCAAATTGTCTTTTCAGCAAACAGCTCTCTTTTCCTATGCTTTTATTCATGCTTTCTTTCCCTTTTAATTGGAATATCTTCTTACCTTTTTCTATCTGGTAAACCCCAGCTCCAGTGTCACTACTCTGAAGTTTTCTCTGATCTCCCTGTCCATAGGTAGGCAGGCACTTACTATTATACTTTATATGTTTCTTGGTTAATTATTTGCTGCATTGTGATTGTTTTGTGTATAATTGCCATGCAAGGAGTTTTTTTCTCATATTTTTTATGGGGTTGCATTATGGTTGTACATATTGATTGACTTTGTTGCTACATATTCGTACATGAACACAATGCACAAATTAACAATGTAATTTGGCAAATATCGCTCCTCACCACTTCCTGCAGATTAGAATATTTTTATTTTTACTTATTTATTTATTTTATTTTTTTTTAGTTGTTGATGGACACAATGTCTTTATTTTATTGCTTTGTATGTGGCGCTGAGGATCGAACCCAGGGCCTCACGCATGCGAGGCAAGTGCTCTACCACTGAGCTACAATCCCAGCCCCGATTAGAATATTTTTGAAGACTGACACTGCTTTATTTTTTTCTGTACTCCTAGCCTAGTGTTACATATAGATCTTGTTTTAATTTTTTTGTTTTTTTAATAGTAACTTTTATTTCTATTATAAATATTCACAAAATGCATATAAATGGGCTATATTGTTTTTTTTTTAAATATCTTTATTTTTATTTATTTATTTATTTTTATGTGGTGCTGAGGATCGAACCCAGTGCTTCACGCGTGCGAGGCGAGCACTCTACCACTGAGCCACAATCCCAGCCCTGTTTTTTTTTTTTTTTTTTTTTTTTTATTAGTATTGTGAAGCAAATGGGGCATCTATCCATAACCAGCTTTCTTTCCTTTTGAGGGAGTTGCTGGGGATCAAACCCAGGGACTTGCACATGATAGGTAAGCACTCTACCACTGCAGTATACCCCTAGCCCACCTGTCTTGTGATTTTTTTTCTTTCATTCTACATTAACCAGCAGGTTCCACTGTATAGTAATTGTATACCTCAGGGTAGTGGAGCTTGCAAATAAGTTTTTTGTTAATAAAACAAAAAAAAAATTCTTGAGTATGAAAGGCTGTTAGTTGTCTTTACCAGTATTGACCCTCTCTCTCTTCTTTCCTTCCTTCTTTCCTTTTCCCCCCTTCCTTTATTGGTATTGGAGATTGAACCTAGGATTGCTGTACCATTGAGCTACATCCCAGACTTTTCCATATCTTTATTTTGAGGCATGGTATTGCTAAGTTGCCCAGGATGGCCTGGAACTTGGAAACCTCCTGCCTTGGCTACCTGAGTCACTGGGATTACAGGTGTGTGCCAATATACCCAGCTCAATCTTCCTTTAATGATAGAACACCTGGATTTTAGCAGGGCACATAACTGCCCAGCCTCCTTTGCAACTAAGTGTGGCCATATGTCTAAGCTCTGACTAGTGGAATCTAAGTGGAAGTATGTATACCACTTGTAGGTTAGTACTTAATAAGAGTAAATACTTATCCTTTTCTCTTTTCTGCTAGCTAGGAGATGATGAGAGCTACTACTTTTTTTGGTCTCAGACATGGAAGGCTCATGTTGAGCGAGGACAACAAACTACTTCTATCAGTCCCAGATTGCTCACCATTGAACTGTTACATCGGAGAGAAATAAATTTCTGTTTGAGTTAATCTACTATATTTACGGGTCTCTTAGTTATAGTTGCTTTACCTGCACCCTAACTAATACACTGAAGCAGTAGGTTGCTGTAGTATCAAGTTGTATCTTGCTGCTTGCTATTCCTGGGTATTGTTTAGTTCATTAATTTTCTAATCATTTCTTGCCTTACCTTGCTTCTTAACCTTAATTCCTGATGCCTAGATGATTCTCTTAATCCATTCATTCATTCATTCATCTATTCTGGGAATTGAACCTAGGAGTGCTCTACCACTGAGTTATATCCCAAGACTTTTTAATTTTTTATTTCAAAACAGGGTCTTGCTAAGTTACCAAGGCTGGCCTCGAACTTGCAGTCCTCCTGCCTCAGCCTCCTGAGTCTCTGGAATTACAGACATGCTCCATTATGCCTGGCTCTCATATGTTAAGCTTTTTTTTTTTTATTGAGATGAAATTCACATAACATAAAATTAATTATTTGAAATTTAACAATTTGGAGTGGCACAGTGGCACACCCTGTTTAATCCCAGTGAGTACTCTTGGGTTCAATCCCCAGTACTACAAAAAACAAAAAGAGAGAAAAAGAAATTGAATAATTCAGCGGCACTTAGTAAAACACACTGTATTATATAACCACCAGGTCTATCTAGTTACAAAATATTTTCATCACTCCAAAGGAATATCCTTTATCTTTTTAAAAAATTATTTACATGTATATTTAATTTTTGATGGATGTTTATTTTATTCATTTATTTATATGCAGTGCTGAGAATCAAACCCAGTGCCTCACACATGCTGGGCAAGCGCTTTACCACTGAGCCACAACCCCAGCCCAGGAATACCCTTTATCTTTTTGGTAGTTTCTCTCCATTCCCCACTCCACCTGGGAACTACTAATAGGGTTTATCTATTCTGGATATTTCATATTGATATTCTGGATATCTCATATTGATATTCTGGATATTTTAAACTGTATGTGACCTTTTGTTTCTGGCTTTTTAAATTCATTTACATTGTAACATGTGTCAGTACTTCATTTCTTTTCTTAAAGTTTTTTTTATAGTAAAATATATAGAACAGCCGGGCGCGGTGGCTCACGCTTGTAATCCCAGCACTTAGGGAGGCTGAGACAGGAGGATCGCGAGTTCAAAGCCAGCCTCAGCAACGGCGAGGCGCTAAGCAACTCAGTGAGACCCTGTCTCTACATAAAAAACACAAAATAGGGCTGGGGATGTGGCTCAGTGGTCGAGTGCCCCTGAGTTCAATCCCCAGTACCA
>PVHX01006866.1:0-41800 GCA_004024805.1 Geosciurus inauris
AAGTTACTTTCCAAGGAATCCCTCAATAGCCAAGGACAGGTTTATTATAGGCAAGAAACATACATATAATAAGGCCATAGTTATATCTTCATATTTTATTTGTCTCTTCTTCCATTTATATCTGTATCTGTCTTATATTTACAGGACCTATCTTATTATTTTGCACATAGCTAAAAGTTATTCAATGAGGGAATGATTAGTATATATGATATATATCTATTAATCAAGATTGACAGATGTTGAATGAATCATAAATATAGTGTTGGGATTGGGCCAGTTAGGATTGGAATATGCAACAAAAACAACTATTTTTTCCCCAACTTGTGTCACTAGTTTAATGCAAATCTGTGAGACTAGTTCTCCTTCATCAATTTGATGAGATTTTGAAAATAATTTCTGAATTTTCTGGACAGGTAATTAAAATTTCTATAGTTATTTCAAGCAACAACAACTGTCTTATTTGAGAAGTTTAAATATCTAGTCATACATGATAATAAAAATCTAAACTTCATTTTAATTTGCTCTCTTCCTTGAATACTATTGACAGGAATATAAATTAGTTTAGCCATTAGGGAAAACAGTATGGAGATTCCTTAGAAAATTAAAAATTGAACTACCATATGATCTAGCAATCATACTGCTGGTTATCTGTTCAAATGAAATAAAAGTATGTTGAGGAGACATCTGCACCTCTATGTTTTTTGCAACATTATTCACAATAGCAAAGAAATGGAAATAACCCAAGTGTTCACCACCTGATGAATAGATGAAGAAAATGTGGTATAAATACACAATGGAATATTATTTATCCATAAAGAGAATAAAAGTATTTGCAGCAACATGGATGGAACTGAAGGTCATTTTGTTAAATAAACTAAACCAGGCACAGAAAGATAAATACTGCATGATCTCACACATATGTTGGGAAAAAAAATTGGTCTCTTAAAGGTTGGGAGTAGAATGGTGGTTTTTCAAATACAGGGAGAGTAGTGGTGAGAGAGATAGGGGAAATAATGATCAATAGTCAAAGGTCAGGATAGTGAGAAGCTCTGGTGTGATATTGCACAGTAGAGTGACTATAGGTAACAATAATGTATTATACATTTCAAAAAGTTACAAGAAAGAATTTTGAAAGGTGTCATCATAAGTAAATTAAAAATATTTAAGAAGATAAATATGTTCAACCTGATTTAACATTCAATGTGTAGACACATTGAAATATTATAACATGGTATCTACTAATAAGCACCATTTTTATGCTTTTATGTGTCAGTTAAAACAAAGAACCAAACCAAACCGAGCCAAAACAAAACAAAACAAAAGCTTCTTTTGCCTTTTAACTATGGCCTGAGATGAGAATGAATAATGTCATAAAAAAGAGATGAGTGTTCTTATCTTTGTCCTTTGACTATTTGATTATTTACTCTTCTTTCAGATTTTTTAAGGTTGAAGGAAGTTGAAGATGCAGGATAAGGAACTAGAGCTATCTTGCTGAACTGGCACTGCTAAGAATCCTTTCTCTGGGATTAGGAAGTGTTTAAAATGAATTAGTTACAAGATATATAGTTTAAAGATCCCTTAAGGAATTGTCTGAACATGAGAGGGGGTGTCATATACAGTTCTGGTTAATGACTACTGATTTTTTTCTGGCTGTATTCTTTTTAACTCTTCAGTCTCTGGTGCTTAGGACTTTAACACTTGTTCAAGTCTATTCCTTTTCTGTGGGATTTTGTTGTTCTAAGCTAGTACTCTCTTTCACATGTGCCACATCTGATCCTTGTAAAATGTTCACCTCTGGCATGTTATTAAGGATGATGCAGTTATTGCTCAAATATTAGCCATCCACATCTTCAGTTATCTCATGTGTGTGTGATCATAGTTTTAATGTCTCTCAGGCCTCTGTGGTCGGTCACATGTAGGACTTTTTTCATAGCTTGCTCAAAGCCTTCTTGATTTGAGGAAATCACTAATTCCTCTGTCCGTCTTTGTGAAACAGGAAATATACTCTGCCATTTCATCAATGAAATTGGTAAAACTCTCTTTAATTGTCTTTTGTCACTTTAAGGTGGTAATCAGCTCATGATTTTGCACCTCAATTTTAATTGCTGGTGCTTGTTCACTGTCTGCCTTTAGCTTTAGATAAAATTGAGTCAGTCTAGGTTTAGCATAACATGCATATGCAGAGACAGAGAAAGAATGAGAATGAGAACAAGGGACTCTGGAATCTGGAATCAGATAGAGATTAAAATTCTGCAAAAACAGGATATGTGATCCTTGGCCCATTTCTCAAATTTACTGAGAATTTCTTATAAAAATTTCTTATAAAAAAGGGGAAATAATCGCAAAAATAATTCATATTTATTTTTGTTGCTTTTATTTTTAGGCTTATTTAATTTATACAAATAAAGAGATTAATACAGTGACTGTGGTACCACAAGAAGTAATTAAATGATTGTCTTTCTCCCAATAATACTTATAGGAATAGAAAAGGTTTAATTGTATACTTCCAGTATATCTTTTGATATAAAATGTTCAAAACATTGAGTTCATATTCTTACTTCACTTTTCTGTCATAATGCACTGTGTAAAGGAGCAAAATTTATAATCTACCTTTTTAAAGGTAAGTATGTGAATTATTTTGACCAGTCCAAATTTATATTTAAATGTTTTAAAATAAAATATAAAAATGTTTAATTGATACTATTCTGAGATCAATCAATATTACTGAATATGATGAACTGCCATTTACTGAACCATTTAAAGTTTCCATGTCATATGTAATTTGGTAGATAAATACTTGTTGAAAGAAGTTCAGATGACTGATTTCATTCCAATATATTTATTGATCAATAGCAGTGCAAACTTGGTAGATCTAGTAGAACTAAGTACTTTCACTGAGAATCAATGCAAAGAAAACCCTGAAACTTTCATTCACAGAAAAAAACCAAGATAATCAATTTCAATAAAAAAGGATAAATGCTGCTACTATCAAAAGAAAACTTTTTCATTATAGGTGTGGAATTTCTGTCTAGGACACTATTTGTTTGAGATTTACTTAACTACTTTTATTTTTTTAACCTAAGCTGTCTCGAGACTTCCTGAAATGATTAGCTCTGCTTCCAATTTCCACTGGACAAGTGCAGACTTGCTCTTTATCCTCTCTGACTTTGCTCATTACCAGACAAGAGGCAAAGATTTCCACATTTCTGAGTAATCTCTTTCAAAGATAAGATAAATGATAATTATTAGGTCTTCCATTTTCCCTTATTTCCCTTCCTATAGTTTGCCATCAAAATATTCATAATGTAATTAATACATTCAACTATTGAATTTCTTTAACTGAGAATGTCAAATTTTGAATTTATACATTGAACTGAGAAAACTGACCTTATATAAATGAGTGCCTCTAGTTCCATTTAAGTACTTATTTTTATTCCTGAAATTGGTTATATATATTTTATGGGTATGAGGAATTGAATCCAAGGGCACTTTGACACTGAGCCATAACCTCAGCCTTTTATTATTATTATATTTTTATTTTGAGATAGGGCCTTGCTAAATTGCTGAGGTTGGCTTTGAGCTTGTGATGCTTCTGTCTCAGCCTCCCAAACCACTGGGATTACAGGTGTGCATCACCATGCCCAGATGGTTATATATTTTTATCCTAATTTAAACTATGACAGAATAGAAAATAGAATAGAATCACAGTGAACCCTACAAACTAGTTTCTTCCAATTTCTAAAAAATTTTTATGAACATGGCAAGGTTTTCTTTCATGGTAATGTTGTTTCATAAAGAGCCCCAAATTTCAAAACAAAATTGTCTCCCTTGTCTACCCAGTCTCCCTTTTTGGTCATCTTTCTACTTTCATGTAGTGATATTAACTTTCAGGAAACAATAAATGCTTTGACAAATTATTGCATTCTATGGTTATTTTTTTCACCACTGACCCCATTTAGAAGATGGAAACAAGAAATAGGCAAGCTTTTAGCCAGTTGTGGTAGTGCATACCTGTAATCCCAGTGACTTGGTAAACTGAGGCAGGAAGATTTCAAGTTCAAAGCCAGCCTCAGCAATGAGCAAGGTCATAAGAAACTTAGCAAGATCTCGCCCCCAAATAAATAAATAAATAAATAAATAAATAAATAAATAGGGCTTGGCATGTGGCTCAGTAGTTAATATTCCCTGGGTTCAATCCCCAGTTAGCAGGAGAAAGAAAGACAGAGAAAGAAAGAAAGAAAGAAAGAAAGAAGGAAAGAAAGAAAGAAAGAAAGAAAGAAAGAAAGAAAGAAAGAAAGAAAGAAAGAAAGGAAGGAAGGAGGGAGGGAGGGAGGGAGGGAGGGAGGGAGGCAGAGAAAGAGAAAGGAATGAAGGAAGGGAGGGAGGGAATGAAAGAGAAAGGAAGGAAGGAAGAAAGGAAGGAAGGAAGGGAGGGAGGGAAACAGTCAAGCCTCTGATATGAGTAAATGCTGGTATCTATAGATGTCAAGTACCACTTCATTTTAAGAGAATCCAACAGAGCAGTTAGGAAAAACTGCTGCTTCGCAAGAGCCAAATGTGTAGATAAATCCATGTTATAAAATTAAACTGCATCCATCAGAATATTAAAAAGGAAAAAGTACATTTGCTCAGGCCCAAGATAACCAGAGGCCACAAATCTGAGAACTGGGTGGCAATATGAGCAGACACTAAAGTAACTAATAAAATCACTGCCTGTGAAGAGCAACATGAATGAACTTCCCTGTACCTATGTGTACCACAGAGGTATTTGTCTTCAGATTGCATACATACAAGAAGAATTGGGATGTTGTCCTGTAAGCTATGGAGAACTATGATCTTCTTGGGATAGAAAGTGGGTTCAAAAGCAGCAGCTGGTTCTGGAGGAACTGAAAAAATATATTTGCCACATTTAGTGTCTTGAAAAGTTTACCAAAATTGAAAAGTTTACTTGGAGAAACATAAAAATAAATTAATAGAAAAAGGGTAAGATAAAACTGAAAGACCTGAGCTAAAATGAATCCCGTGACAGGCTTGGACACTCCAGAAAAACTAGTAGGCCTGAGTCTTGGTTCTGAAAAATACACACATTGCTCAAGGCTGAAGCCACTCAGGGACCATCCTCAGAGAAGACAAAGAGGTTAAGAATCACATACCTGGCATTCCTGAGGTCTGAGTCTGCCTAAACCCCACCTGGGTCACTTAAACTCACCTTGTAGTTGGTCATTTTCAAAAAATTCCCCAAAGCCATGATTGGGTCCCGCCAAATGTTATGGACACCCATCAAACTCTAAATGGTCACTATTATCACCATAGGTGCTGTACAATTGTAATTGGTGCTTGTGTAATGATGTGATGCATACATCATGTCCACTGCCACCACCTGTCCCCTCCCCCTATAAAAACCTGCTGAGCTATTGTTCCGGGCTCTCTGCATGGACTCACTGCCTGGTGAGGTCTGAGAGTAGAGCTTAAGCCTGAATAAAGGTTCTTTGTTTTTACATACTTGCCTAGGTCTCCCTGGTGGTCTTTGGGGTCACCTTGATCTGGGCATTACAAAAACATTGATCCATGAGAGTGGAATTAGCTTTAAAATGGAAGATACAAAATAGATTTAATCTGCCACTTTATCATTTAACAAATAATTTGAAACATGATAATTTTAGCAATATAATATGAAAAGAAAAAAAGACAAAATCTTAGGTAAATTTATATATTGTATAAACTAAAATATACAAATATCTTAGAAATTGATTGAGTATAAATAAAAGAATCATTTCAAGTTTTACAAATCATCATTCTTTTCAAAGTAAAATAACTTTAATAACACAAATCTATAAATGTATGATTTCTCTATAGGCAATTTTACTACTTGATTATGCAGTTAGTATAATATTACAAACAACATTTATTTTTATAATCTATATATAGAACAAAAAAGTAACATTACAAAACAAATCAAATGTGATAGCAATGTGTGTATAGCACTTGCCGTATGTATAGATGTGTGAGTGTGTGTTTGTGTGCGTGTACATATGTTTGGATTTTAAACATCCCCACAAAACTTGTGTTTCAGGTGCAGCAATGTTCAAAGGTGAAATGACTAGATCACAATGCAATTTATCAAATATAGTAAAACAGAGTAGATAAGTTATATAATAATAATAATTTTTTTTTGCCAAAATAATGGACATCTGCCACAGATCAAAAAAACTTAGTGAACACCAAACAGAATAGGTTTCAAAATTGAGACAGTCACAACAAAAATTATACCTAGATATATAATATTCAAACTGCATAAAATGAAATACAGAAAGAAATTCTTGAGCAAAGTCAGAATGTGTGGCAGTGTGTACCTTTATCAACAGAAGAACAAGGATAAGATTTATAGTGGACTTCTATCAGAAAACATTTAAACAGAAGAAACCAAAGTGAAACCATCAATCGTTTGGGGAAAAACATACTAAACTGTAATTTCAGATTCAGAAATATGATCTTTCAAAAGTGAAAGAGAAATAACAAATACTTTCAGACGCAGAAAAACATGAGAATTTATCACTAGTAGACATGACCTGCAAGAATATTGAAAGACATTCTTCAGTAACGATGAAAATTATAAAGGTCAGAAATGTGGATCTATATAAAGGAAGAGAAACTGAGAAGGAATTAGCAGATAAGTTTAACTACTATGAGTAAGCAACATCTTTATCAACTAAACATTAGTTAACATGTAGAGATTTTGGGTCATGGTAAAGCTATTGGTGGGGGGAAAATAATTCATACAGTAAAAGTACATTAAAAGAAAGAAAGATATATTATACTAGGCTAAAACTAGTCAAGATAAATCTATAATAAGTGTTTGAGTTTCATAAAAATCTGACTTTAGAACAAGGAAAATGATGAGATATATGTTACATAAAACTTAAAGGATCAATTGTACTGGAAGACATAACAATTTTAAATAAAGGGATTCCTTAATCAGGAAGGCAACAGAATATTGTTTTGCCTCATACATGAAGCAAAAATTGAACTGAAAGGAAAATGGATAAATCAACTCTTATAGTTAGAGATTGTAACACTTTTCTCAGTAATTTTTTAGATTAAGCAGGCAGCATATCTTGAAGAATATACATCTTTTGAATGGCGCTATCAATCAACCTAATCTAAATGACATTTATAGAATATTTCATTTCATACAGCAGAATACACATTCTTTTCAAGCTTGCATGGGACATTCACCAAGATAAACCAAATCCTGGTCCATAAAACACATCTTAACGTACTTTAAAGAATTTAAATTATTCAATCTATATTCTCAGTTCAAAATGGAATTAAACTAGAAATCAGTAAAGGAGAAGAGCAAAAAAATACCCCAAACACCTGGAAATTAGACAACACAGTTACAAATAATACATGATTCAAAGAAGCCTCATGAAAAATTTAAATATATTTTGGAATAATTTCGTATGTCAATGCAATTTATCAAAGTTTGTGGGTATAGCAGAAACCAAGTTTGAGATAAATTTCTAGCATTAAAACATATATTAGAAAAGAAAATATCAATAACTGATTTAAATAAATGATTGAATATACAAATCAATAGGAATAAGTAATAGTCAAATATTCCAGTCAGGAAAGTCTCAAAAATTTACATATTACTCCACCTTGAACAAATTGGGTGATATCAGCTCAGTTCTGGATTTGGACTTTACATAACTAATTTTCAATGAATATAGTATGGGATGAGGACAGAAAGGGTAACTGCATCAGAAAAACTTGATAAATCTTTCCTCAGCTGGGAGATCATGGTTACCAGAAGTAGCTAGGAGCCACACTGGCCGTGCATACCCTTGGCATGGTATGATGTTAACAAGGACAGTTTAGCTCCATGCTTTTCCCCCAGTAATCTGCAACATCATTTTGACTTAAAAATTATATATTTTAAATATTCTAGTTGAATGGCATTCTATATAATCATACCTGCCCAACAACTCCTGAAAATTATCAAGGTCATCTAAAACAAGGAAAAGTCTGAGAAACCATCACTGCCAAGAAGAACTGAAGGAAACAAAACAATTCTTGTGTTATCCTAGGTGGGTTCCTGGAAAGAATAAAATTAGGTACAAATAAAAGAATGTAAGTAAAGCATGGACTTTAATTAACAATTATAGATTAATATTAGTTCATCATTATAACAACTGTATCATACTAATAATATAAGATATTAACAACAGTGCTACTGGTTTGAGGTTATGGAGAATTATCTTTTCAACTTTTCCACAAATTTAAGTCTAATTTAATCTAACACTTATTATCAAACAATATAGTTCAATATAACAGTTATGAAACTATTAAAATTATAAAGGAGAATTGAAAATAAAAGTTAAAAGGGGGAAGAAGAGAAGAAAAATAGTGTATACCAATAATTATTTTTGATAACAAAATTATAGTAAATGCTGATTTGAATTAATATATCAATAAAATAAAGCACATTATTAATGTTATAGTGAAAAATCATTAAAAGAGTTATAAACAAAAATGGTGAATGATATAAATCCTGGGGTTTAGGGCTCTGGGAGTGACAGAGATGATTCTACCTTTTATTCTACATACAGCTGCACTGCTTGATTATTTGTAGTTGAATGTAACAACTAATTATTAAAAGGTATACAATGTAAAATCAATCTCTTATTTTTAAGACTGAGACTAAATATCATTAAATCTTAAGCTTTTTGAGGATGGAAAGACCAGCATAAGGTATCAGGAAATAGTAACTGTATGTCAAATGATTAATCTTAATTAGAAAGAATTTATATGACATTGTCCTATTGGAGGAATAGAAACAACTTCAAAATCTTAAAGGTTACTGTAGTAGGCTGAATAATGATCCCCTCAAGATGTTCATGTTCTAATCCTCAGAACCTGTGAATATATTATCTAACATGATAATGGAGACTTTGTGATTATGGTTAAGTTAATGAGCTTAAAGTGAGAAAAGTGCCCTGTATTGTCTGAGTGGGTTCAATGAAATCACAAATGTGCCTATTGGAGTAAGTCAGTGGCATATTTGACTCTAGTATAGTGTCAAAGTGATGCAGTGTGAAAAAGCCTCAATCAGCTATTGCCAGCTCTTAAAATGGAGGAAGAAACCTTTGACTAAAGAATATAACTGGCTTTTAGAAATTGGAAAAGTAACAGCTTTCTCATTGAATCTTCTAAAAACAGCTCTGCCAGAACTTTGATGTTAGTGGTCTGCTATCAGAACTGTAAGAGAATAAATTTCTTGTTGAATCACAGAAGTTTGTAGCAATCTGTCACAACAACAATAAGAAAACAATATAATAACATAAATTAAATACAAAAATATTATATAAAGTCTTTACTTGATATTGATGGTGGACTTGTTTTGGGACCTTCCATGGAATCCAAAAGCCTATGGAATCTCATGTTCCTTATACAAAATCACATGGTATTTGTACATAATACACATTCTCACACATACTTTTAAATCATCTCTGGATTACTTATGATAGCTAATGTAATGTAAATGCTATATAAGCAGTTGACATTCAATATTGTTTAGGGAATAATGACAAGAAGATAAGTCTGCATGTATTTAGCATAAATACAATATTTTTTTCTGAATGTTTTCAATTCCTGTTGGTTAAAACTACAAATGTGGAGACGTTGGATACAGAGAACTGAATTTTTGTATTATGTACTTTAACATAAACTTACACACACATGCAAAGGACAAATGTAGAATAATCTATATGGCAAAAAAACAAAACAAAACAAAACAAAAAAACCAGCTGACATCTGCAAAAAGTGGAATAAACTACTCCAAAATTTCTCATCTCCCTGAAAACAATGAGAAAAATGGTAAGAAAAAAATTGTAAAATAAAACTTATAAAGAATTTTGGACATTCATCAATGTTGTGCAGCTGTCTAAGGAGTGTGAAAGAAAAACAACGAAATATTAGTAAAAACAGTATTTTTGTGGTAATTTAATTTGCCCTTTTTCTTGGGGCCATGGTAACCTTGATAACTAACAGCCTAGAAACCACCAGAGGGGACAGAATATGGTTGGAACTCCTTCAAAGACTCATTCCCAAGAAATTGACTTTTTTTCGTTAGTCTGGAGGTTCATTTTAAGATTCTATTTGTCTTTATTTGACCAAATTCTAAATTTATCCAGTGTAAAAACTTTTAGCTGGGTAATGTTGGGGTGTCAGAATCAATTATAGGTAATTGTTTAATTTTGTGGTGAATTTGATGCTCAAAGTTGCTTTGAAATATTAATGCATATTCTTAAGACTAATAGATCACATACATGTGCAGAGCTCAGCATGTAACCGTGGCTGTGTGCATATTTAGGACAACCTGAGAAAATGCAAAGCTTCAAAACTGGGATAAACTTGCAGTTTTGTGCAAACAGAAAGTAAAGGTTACAGCAAGGTTTTTAACTGATTGATTGAATATCAAAGGAATTCCCCAATACATACAATGCCCTTCACCTGAAACTAAAAGATTATTGGTTTCAGTCAGTAAAGGAAATCTTTGTCCAATCATCTGTTTACCCATAAACTAACTGAGCAGAGGATTCAGCTAACAACAAGACAAAAGAAAAAAAAATACAGACACTATAGGATTAGTTCACAGAGGCTATTTAAACAAACAACAAAAACACTTCTTAGGGAGAGGTAAGGATCTGATTTCCACAGTTGCCACACTATATTATTTAAAATATACAGTTTTTAGCAAAAGGTATGATATATGCAAATAAAATAGTGGTCTGTACATAGGCAATAAACCAATTGGTATATTTTCAGAGATAGTAAAAACATGTATGTAGAAGGTAAGAGAGTTAAAAAAAATAAAAACAAGAACAAGCTATAATAATGAAACCATTTATATTGACTAGGAATATAACTATATTATTTTTAAGAGATATTTCTAAAATAAATTGAAATAAGAAAAGGTTAACAATAAAAGTAAATCTTAAAGTTATATCATCAAATATAACCAAAGAAGAAACAGATATTACAATAACACATAGATTCTTTATTGGCAGACTGAATAACCTAAGTAGTGTTTCTCTAACTTGTTTTCTTGCAGGTTACCAATTAATTCTCTATGCAGCAGTCTTAGTGTATTTCTAAAATTTCAAAATTATTACATCTTATTTAAGAAATAGTTCATGGTCTGATGTCTCTCACAATTTTCTTTGGCTCCCTCCACATAGTTTTCTCACAGGTATTACCCATAAAAAAAATCCTTGCACATTTAATTCCATCTTGGCATTGGCTTCTTGGAAAACATAGAATAACATGTAAGTAGTGTTGAAGCATTGAACATTTACAAATGTCATATATTATACATTTCAAGGAGAATGCTTTTTACCTTTTCCTTTCATTTGGTCGAGGTTATTGTACTTTGGATCTTTTGTAGTTTACAATAATGAAAAGAATTATGCAAACTGGCCAGGTTTTGTTCACTTTCTTCAAGTGCAAAGACAATTTCAAATATCTCTATCAGAACTATGCTTGCAATAAGTGATGGTTAGTTATTTTTGTGTATCAACTTGAGTAGGTCTCAAAGTGCCCAGTGCACAGGAATGTCTGTAAGGGTGTTTTTGGATGAGATTAGCATTCAAATCAGTAAAATCAGTAAAGTATATAACTCTCCTCAATGTGAGCAGACCTCATCCAATCCCCTGAAGGCACTAATAGAGGAAAAATCCAAGGTAGAGAGACCTTCAGCAATTTAGCTACACTTTGTCTCAAAATAAAAAAGACTCAGAATGTAGTTTAGTGTTAAAGCATCACTAGATTCAATCCTTAGTACAAAAAAAAAAAGGAAAAGAAACTCAAACGATGGAGAAATTAGTCACTTTTTTTCAGTCTCATTTTTTAGATTGAAATATTTCATCTGGTGGTCTTCTGTCTTTAGACTAGAATTTGTATTATTGATTCATCTGGTTCTGAGGATTGTGTCTCTAGCTTACAGATAATATACTCTCTCTATATAAAGATATATAATCTATACATGTGTGTGTCTGTGTGTATATATGTGCGTGTGTATCTTTATACATCTATCTACAAAAATGAAAAAGTGACACACAATTTTGGGGGCTGAAAAATCTCGTGATTTGCCATTCTGTGATTGTGACTGAGGAAGCTGTCACCTCTTTACATTATTTATTTTTCCTTTCTACTTTATCAATATCATTATAAGAAATTAATGATGCCTTAAGTTTTATATCACAAACTATAACATTGGCCAAAGTGTCATTTTAGGAAAAAACAAAATAAAATAATATTGTTTATGCCTTTCTACATTTCTCCTAATTTGATTTATTGCTGATTCTATAAAAGCATGTTATATGTAATTCATAAAGAGCATGTTCTTGCAAGTTCTTTCTCCATTTAAAAAGTTAAGTTCTTATTTCCTTACTTCCTACCTAAATAACACTACTTGCTCTGGCAGAATAAGTCATGGTAAGACAGTTCAAAATCTTGTCTATTATTTGTCCATTAGTAAAATACCATAATCTAGTTATAAGGTGGTATATTTTATTAGATATTCTTAAAGAACTAAAAAACTTGCACAAATATGTGTGTCTCTAAGAAGTTATCAGTAGTTCAATATTTTTCTATATATAAAGTAATTTGTTGTTCATTCACTCTACAGATCTCAAATTCTATATTATCAAACCCATGTCTTCTCTTTTGGGGATCAATAATTTAACTTTCAGAACCTTATTTACATAAAAAATAGATTAAATGTATTTCATTGTAGGATCAATTCACAAATATTATCCTAATATATAAAATATTCACATTTTCATGAAATATTGTATAATATTTTAAAAATATGTGTTCAAAAATAAAAAAGTACAGTTGACTCCAGTTAAAAATGAATTTAAATGCAGAATTCTCTGTATTTTGGGTTGACTTTGCTGCTAATATTGTTGTAGGATCTTTAAGCATTTTGAATAATAATTATTTGAAAGCCAATCATTCCAGCATTCCATTCTGTTTGAAATTAGTGATAAACACTAATCCTCAGGGGTAAGTTACAATAAACATAATCCGTTTTCCCATAGCTCCCACTGTGATAAATTGACTGTCCTAGGTATAGGAATACAAGCAATCTCTAAGACTACTTGAATTGAATAAGGGGCAAAATAATTTTCTTAGTCTTCAATCCAATTATGTCATCCATACAAAATGTTGCATTGTTATTAGTTGCTTCAGGAAGAAAGTAATTAAAGCTCAAAAACAGAAGTGCCTTCAAAAGAATTCTGTTGTGTTTAAAATTTCTGTGAATTTCAGCCTTCAACGAAACAGGCAAATCTTTGTCACTCTCAACTCCAGCCTACAAGAATAATTCATATAATTTTGAAAATTTTGCATAGTTTTCTTCCCATAATCTTTCTTTCAAAGTGAGAGCTCAGCAAAAATAGGTCCTATTTTCAGGAACATCCATAATGATTATGGCAAGGCTTTGATTGAGTCATAGAGCTAAAATCCAGGTAAGCCTGGTACTGAATGAACTCCTTTTTATCTATTTCTGAAAGTAGAGTTTTCTCTCTTTTTTTTTTCCCTCAGAAGATAAAGTGAAAGTTCTTCACAAAGTTCTAATGTGGGATACCAGACTTAATTTCCAATGTTAATAATATCTATTAAAGCAAAGTGTCCTGTCTTACACCCATATCATTATAACATATGCCAAAGAGTACCCACATAAGACATTCTCTGCCAAAGCACCAATAGATGCAATACCCACATAACAGACTTCTACTAACTTATTACTTGATAAGTATTTTGCAACAATGACTGTTGATGGGGAAATTGTGTGATCTAGAAAAGAGTGACACATTTTTATAATAATGCAGATGTGTTGTCAAGTTTCGCTTGTGAGCAAAGGTGGACCTTTATTCCAGGTGTCAGAAATTATGCTAAATTTAGAAAACTTTCTCCATTTAAAGTTATCATTGGCCTTTGCAATTTCTCAAATGAACACACAAATTGTTTTTTCAGGTCATCACTGTACATAAGAAATTACTAGGAACCACTAGTACTCACCTTAAATGGTCATTACTTTAAAACAGATGAAGAAATATCAGAAGGTTTCCAAAGGAAAAAGAAGTGAAAAGAATATTAAAATCTACTGTAAAAAGTGACATTCTAGAAGATAAATGCTAAAAGACTAATACATATCACATATAAAATGGTAGTCAAATAGCCCATAATCCTGAAAAACTGCTTTACTCTTTTTGTCATTGGGGACACCACTACCACCACCATCACTGCACACATGCACACACATCAAAATGGCTAGAATGAAAGAGAAGGACAATAACAAGTTCCGATTTGTATGTAAATAAACTGCAACTGGAACAACCATATATTAATGATAGAAATTCAAAAGCGTAACCTTTTTGGAACACTTTTTATTATCTACTAAAGTTGAACATATGTACACCCTCTGGTCTACACTCAATGGTAATGTATATGTATTTGTGCCAAAGAACAGGAATATATAAGAATGCCCATGACAGCATGCTCTGAATAGCCTCAAATTAGAAACAACCTGTATATCTGTCTTAGTCTGCTGAGGCCACCATCAACGTAAATAAATAAAAAAAAAAAGAGAAGTTAATTTTCTCAGTTTCTGGCTTTCTTGCTGGCTAATTGACAGCTGCCCTTGTGCTGTCTTCTCATTCTCACATGGTGGAGGGAGGAAGAAAGGGAGGGGGGAGCAGAGATAGAGAGAGAGAGAAAATCATTCTTTTTTCTCTCTTTTTTTTAAATTTTTTTTTTTTAGTTGTTGATTGACCTTTATTTATTCACTTATTTATATGAGGTGCTGAGGATCGAACCCAGTGCCTCCCACATGCGAGGCAAGCGCTCTACCACTGAGCCACAATCCCAGCCCCCTTTTTTCTCTCTTTTATAATTCCCCCAATTCTATTTGATTTGCACCCTGCCCTTATGCTCTCATTTAACATTTATTAGCTCTTAAAGACCCCTCTCTCCAAATAGAATCACATTGAAGTTTAGGAATTCAACATGTGAATTTTGAAAAGACTAATTCAGTCCATAGAATGCTGTAAATCTTTCAACTGAAACATAAATGTATTTATATAATTCAAAGGATTAATGTGCACCATTAAAAATATACAAACTTCTGTTGTATACAATAGTGTGGACTCAATAACAACAAAACACATATGGTGGTTATTCAGTTTTTATAAGCATCAAAAATACTTACCTAATATATGATATTAGAAATCAGAACAGTGGTTACCTGTAGTAGGGCAGAAAGTTTACTGGGAAGGGGTGTACAAAAAATCTAATGATGATGTTCTATTCTTAACATCGGTAGTGGTTACACAGTTGTGTCCATTTGCAATAATTAGGTTATACACATCTGACTTGTATAGTTTTATGTATGAATATTCTTTCAAGAAAAAATTAAATTTTTAATGATCTTTTTATGCTTCTTTACTCTTTATCTACTATAAGACACTTTTTAGAACTTGAAGATTTAACAAGTTTTCTTCAATCATGTGTGGTTCCTGGTTCCTTTGACTCCACAAGGCAATAAAAGTTTTGTGCTGTCCTTCAAGATAAAAGGTGTAGGAAAAAAAATAAAAATTTATCAAGTTTGCTCTTTTATGACAAAAGATATATTTGTAATTGGGTAGATACAGCTCTGATATTGAAAATAAATCCAAAGTATATGTTGCCATTAATTTATGTCATATTTGATGTTATTCATATTAATCTAATCATGAGGTAAATTAAGGAAGTTAACTATAATAATAAGTTTAGGTAAATTTAATTCTGATGATTTTGTATTATTTGTTTCTTAATGATAACATTTCAGATTGCCCAAAATGTATTTGGTGTGAAATAATACTTTTATAATTGAATCATCATAATACATGCTTTGTCCACAGAGATTTAATGTAACAGGAAGAAGATTGAAAGAGTAACACAAATATTTTATTGGAATCACATAATACTTAAAGCTTTTTCTTGGCTCTGTATTTTATTTTAAGGTGATCATCTCCTTTTTGGTTTTATGACCTTTCTTTTGCTGCTAACCTCCTGATTCTGTGATGTCTTCTACCCTTAATTGCTCTCACATGTTTGGTTGAACATTGATTGAGTTTTATCTTCCCGTTTTGAATGATCTTATTTCTCTGATAATCACTGTGCTAAAAAAAAACTTTCTGGGAATCTGGCATATTTGTGTTAATGTCAAATTCTGCATTAGTGGAGGTTCCCTGCAGACCAAGATTCTATAAACACAAAACGAGCTTTTTAAAGTGAGACCATGACTTGATAAAGTTAAGCAAAAGAAAAAATAAAAATGCGTACAATTGAATTCATCTCTCCTCTCTTAATCTAATATATCCTATGCTTTAAAGCAGAAACTTAATAGTACCCTTTATTCTTATTTATAATATAATAGATATGTGATTTATGGCTGGTTGGACATACTTGCAAGTAGATGCTGCTTTTTTCCATGACACTTTTCTACCTTAAAATATACTGTAGTTTCCCTTAAATATGCTGGAATGTAGTACAAAACCAAAGAATTCAAGTTAGCTGTGAAAAAGAGATGAGCACATATACCTCAAAAGCAGTGTTAAATATATCCTTAAAACTGTATTTCACAGTGTCTGTCACTGCTTGTTTTGTGTAGTTCATTGTGCAAGCACTAGAAAAATCTTACTATAGGTTTAGAATTTGAAGTTTTTGGGCAATTGAACACTGCGTTTTCACAGAAAGCTGACATCAAATTCTTTAAGTCAGGTCTGTGTTTTGTAATGTGATACGTGGGGAACATTTACTGTTCAATAGCCCTCGAAACTTTTACTTGCATTTTGATGGTAACCCATAATGTAAAAATGTCAGTAAGACTGACATCAGTTCCAGAGTGTCCTGAGAAAACAGCGTTTGCAACCCTGGGGAGAAATTGGGAACAGCATAGTCCATGCAGGAAGCAGGTGAAAACTAGGAGGTAAGGAAAGTGACTCCTTATTTGAAGATATAAAACAGAATATAGGCCTTGTGCATTTGAGGTTTTTGAGAAAAATCACGACCTTATGAAGAACAGAGCTAATTGTTTGATCATCTTACACTCCTTTTATCCTTCCTGGCACATCACTCCCCTATCTACACTGATGAGTACTCCTTCATACCCTTACCCAGACCAAAAAGGAAAGGGAAACTGTTCTTTTGAGAAACACACCTCTCTCTCATCACTCAAATTCAGTTTGTTATATTCACTTCTCCTTTCTACAATCCAATTATCAAGACCCATTCTTCTTCTAAACAATCTGAATATATATGATAGCTGAGCCTCCTGCCAGCTTTTGTTTGTTTCTTAAAACAAACAAACAAAAAAGTTCACAAAGTCTTTGGCACAGACTTATTTCTTAAATGCATTTTTGTTCCTATTACTGAATCATTTAAAATGTACTCTACATCATGTACAACCAGAGAAATGAAAGGTTGTGCTCCATTTGTGTACAATGAATCAAATGCATTCTGCTGTCATGTATACTTAATTAGAATAAATAAATTAATTAACTAAAAAATAAGAAAAAAAGTGAGTTCAAAGCCAGTTTCAGCAAAAGAAGTGAGGCATTAAGCAACTCAGTGAGGCCCTGTCTCTAAATAAAATACAAAATAGGTTTGGGGATATGGCTCAATGGTCAAGTACTCCTGAGTTCAATCCCAGGTACCAATAAACAAACAAACAAACAAAATTTCAAACGATGACAAAAAATGTACCAGCCATGTTCTATCATCTAAGATAAAGTCTGAGCCTACATTTATCATGCATATATTTCTTTATGGTTTTGTATAGCATCAAAAGTCCTATTTCTACTTGCTCACACCTGGCTTGACTTCTAATTCTCATTAGCTTCACTACATTCACACTTCTAACCCATGGGTGATCTGTGCTGGGTTTGGAATTTTAGATTAGGTTTCATCTTCAAAAAACAGAACCATTTTCATTATTTTGGAGACATCATGTGGGGAAATGAATGTTCACAAAATCATGGGGAGTGCTAGGAAGACAGCTGCACTTACCCAGCCAGTATGCTTTTTCTTCCCTGGGATGCAGTTGTCTATTCACTTGATATACTCACATGTAATCTGTTAATGGTTATTCCAAGTTATCAGTCACTCTCTAAAGCCTGTTTTGATATACTCAGAGCTACTTGGATGTATTTTCTAAATACTTGTTGTACTTTTTGATAATTTTCATAATAAATTATTGCATAATTCTTTCACTTCAAATTATATTAATTTCTCAGAGTGTAGCCACCTACAAGGCCAAAACTTGAGTCTCTTTGAAGGCACACGCTCTTTTTCCAACTACACCCATAAAAACCTATAGTTTGGATGATTCCCTGAAAGAATATAGTTTTATTTAAATGTGGTGAATATATATTGAATATAACCATCAAATGGCTTGCTGATTCCAAGTCAAAATCCTTGGCATTGGGCTGAGGTTATGGCGCAGTGGTAGTGTGCTCGCCTAGCACGCGGGAGGCACTGGGTTCGATCCTCAGCACCACATAAAAATAAAATAAAGATATTCTGTCCACCTATAACTAAAAAATAAATATTTAAAAAAAAATCCTTGGCATTCTTTATTAAGCAATGCAATGCTTTGAAAACTTAAAATGTGGAGTTTGAGGTGTAGCTCAGTGGTAGAGCTCTTGCCTAGCATGTTCCAAGCCCTAGGTTCAACACCCAGCACCATATAAAAATAATAAAAAAAAAATTAAATGCATGTGTTACATGCTTTCAATTAAAGCTTTTTTCCAAATGTTAGAAAATGTGTTGTCAATCATGCAAAAGAACAAAAACTACCATATTTAAATCGTGAAAAATATTCAAACAATATGAGTGTTGACTACATTCAAGTCTAATCTATAAAACTTCATAATGATCAAAATTTAATTAGCTCACTAGATGGTAAGCTCCTTGAGAAATATCACATGAGTGATTCTATATTCACTCAACCTGCCAGAAACAATGTATGACATACATTATCCTAAATGCCTCACAGTTGAACAACAAAATTAATTAAGTAATAAATAAGAGATGTAGATTATTGAAAACTACAATGAAGAGAAAAAAGGTTGATGTACAGATAAATTGATCAGTTTTTGCATTACTGTGGATTTTTAAATTTTATTGTACTTATTTTATTATCAATTTTTTCTCTAGGCAGTAAAATTTTTGAGGTTGTTTTCCTAACATGTATATTGATTAACCTTATAGAACAGAGTTTGCAGATTTGAAAAATAAATCTCAAAGTTTTTTTCTGAATCACATGGATATTTTGGGAGGTCTTAAGTGTTAGAACAAATTACCATATACTCAGTGCCAGAAAGAGCATACAGGTATTTCTGTTCTGAAGGCTGGGAAGTTCAAGATCAAGGTGACTGCCTGTTTGGTTTCAGCTGGTTGGCAGGTAGAGAAAATATATCTCTTAAGGCCTGGTAACAAAGGAGAATATGTTTTTTGTATTTGATTTTATAAAACAAATACTACTTTGAGTGTATTTTAAACCAACTGTCAGAGGGTACACACAACAAAAGTCTAGTTATCTTTAAGACAATGTGGTATCTAAAATTGTTCTGATTATTCTTTCATACTTATTTTGAAGATGATTTTAAGAAATCAACAGCCTGCTACAGCATATATTAGTTAATATATATTTACACAACGATTTTAGTAAATTGTGTTAGGTGAAATGGAGGTTGAGAGTGTAAAATTAAATATTTTATGTTCACTCCTGAAGTTTGAATATCAGTAATTTTGTTTGCTTTTTATTGTGGCCCATATATTTAAATGTCCTGAAGAGTAGTACATAGAGTCTTTCCATGAAAAGATAGATGATGGTGATTGGTTCAAAGACAGACCCTCACCATGAACACCAAATCAATGGATGCTCAAATTCCTTATATAAAATAGTATATAATTTTCTTATAATATACACATATTCTCCTGTATATTTTGAATTATTTTCAAATTACTTATAATGCCTAACACAATACCTGAACATTGCTTCATTTGTGTAAATTCAATATAGTATGCAGTATGATGCATATTCAAAGTTTTACTTTATGGAACTTTATGGAATTTTTTTCTTTTAAAATATTTTCAATGTTTGGTTGGTTGAATCCCTGAATGCAGAGCTCATGAATACAAAGGGTCAGATGTATAGCCTTCTAAGGACTGGTTCAGTAGATTTAGAGACTCAGCCAAACAGAGTTTTCTAACAAGGTTTTATACAGATTAAAGCCAGGTCCAGAGGCACATGCCTATAATCCCTGCAGCTTTGGAGGCTGAGACAGGAGGATCGTGAGTTCAAAGCCAGCTTCAGTGCAAGTGAGGCACTAAGCAACTCAGTGAGACCCTGTCTCTAAATAAAATACAAAATAGGGCTGGGGATGTGGCTCAGTGGTTAAGTGCCCCTGAGTTCAATCCCCAGTACCCAATTTTTTAAAAAAAGTATTATACAGATTGAATATTCCATATCTGAAATGTTTTAGACTGGAAGTGCTTCATATTTCCAATTTTTCAAAATATTTACATATACATAATGACATATCTTGAGGATGAGACCCAAGTCTAAATAGAAAACTGATTTATGCTTTTATATAGACCTTACATAATTTTGGATTTTTGGATCAGTGATGCTCAACCTGTATAGGTTTATCAGTTCTGAGTTTCATGTGAGACACCTAAACTGTTTCTCAGGAAGTAAAATTGTCTTTTCTATGAACAACTTTATTGACTTGCTCTTCCTAACTTAGAGATTTATTTTCCTTGAGGAAAGAAAAAGAAAGCTTGCTCACACATTTTCTCTCTTAAGATCTAAAAGCTCTAATTAGGATAATAATCTCTCTTTATGGGAATGGTAAAGAAAATGAGGACATTGCAACTCCAAAGAAGTATTATTAAAATGTCAGCTTCAAAAAAAGCCATGCATTTTAGAGTTCAGTTTCCTTGCCTCAGCATTACTTCCTCTTATCCATCTAACAGGATGTCTTCTTGCTACTTATTTATATCTTTATAACAGAAGAAATACACATATCTAATGTGTTATTTTGTAGACTTATTATTTTATCTTTTTTCGTTTGGTAGTGCTGGGAATCACACCCATGGCTTTGAACATGCTAGTCAAATTCTCTAGTATTGAGCTAAGTCCAGCCCTGGACTATTTTAAATTAAAAATTTTAATGCAAAAAGAATCAATGACAGATGTGTTATTTGCCAAAACCAGGGAAAATGTTACCGTGGTATAATACCTTGAAATTATTAGCAATTTTTCTTTTATTAAAACCCAGAGTATAATAGAAAACTAAAAACTGGATACATCAAGTAAAAGTAAATACATAATAAATTAATTTAGAAAAGTATGTGCTTCTGAAGAGCCTTGTGTAAGTCAGAAATATGAAAGATCATTATAAAGAATATCATAGCAGGAAACTATTAGTTAATATGCATTTGTAATTATTATAGCATCAGGTTTGAAAACATTTACTATATTTGGGGAAAAGTAATTGTTGACATGTTTGTTGGGAGCAAGAGCTCTCTTTTAAGATAAGGAGGGGAAATTATTCATATTTTCTGAACATGTGAATGAAATAAAAAAATTAGCTTTGATATAGAAGAAAGAAGCAGTACTAAGTTTCATAAATAATATTGGTTTAAATTAATCATGTAAAGATAAGAAGTCTGTATAGATGAGACAATCCATAGTATTATGTAGAAATTTGGATTCATAAGTTAATTTAATTAACCATGAACATATTTTTCTGCATATTAGTGCACATTTTTCTTATTAGTATAGGAGGAAAATGTTTTAGAAATATTAATTAGCAAGGAAAATTTCTTTTAAGAGAAGATATCTTTCATGAAAGAGAATATTTTTCCTTGAGCAATAGGAAGGATTTCATATTTCTTAGAAAAAAAGGATTTTTATCTTACTGGATAAAATTATTATTTTTTTCATTATTCATAAAATACATCTACTAGTTTTTCAGCTTTAGCTATATGTGATAATTAATAAAAAGATGAATCTATTTAAAGGAAAATAGTCAGATAACTTGAGCTTTGTTAAATCCCAAAGTGAATATGAATTAGTATTATTAAATAGAAATTATAAGAGGTCATTGTTTTGGATTAAGCTTCTGTCTTAGGCCCCAACAGACCAGGCTAAAAATCAAAATAGTGTTTCTTGCACTAAAGTTCCATGTCACTAAGCTGAAAATAAGCTATTTTTCCGATCTCCCAATAAATCAGGATTTGAAAGAGAACAGCCAAATTTCACAAAAAGCTGTTTAAGGCATATGATAATGAAATCCTAAACATAAAAAATAATCTAAAATAACTTGACGGTCACTACCCAGTTATTTTTCCATTGTTCTGTTTCACTCTCCTTTGCTTACAAGGGAAGTTACATTGATGTGACTGCTCCACTTTTTGTTTTTCTCTCTTGATTCCTCTCGTCCTTTTCTATCTTCAATACAGATCCCTCTACTTGGCTCATTGGAACACTTATTCTACATTATAGAATCAAGTGCTGCCCTGTTTCAAAATGAAAAATGAAGCCAATTAGAACCTTTAAGCTAAATTGTAGTAATTTTGTCTTTTGACAGTATCCACTTGTCCTTTTGATATATCTCTATTTTTAATGGTCTGCCATTCAAAAAATTCAGTGAAGAGTCTAAAGCTAGTGTCTTATATGACATCTTATTATTGATATTTTTAAAATGTCTTTCTAGTCCAGTGAGTTGAACATCAAGTCATCTAAATTACCTTTCAAATAATAAATCTACAATGATTAAGGTGTAATGGGCAGAAAGAAACATAGATTATACCTAATACCATATGAACACAAAGAATAAGTTTCAGAGTTAATGTATTTAAAAGAAATTTAATATCCTGGAATATAAAGAATTTTTGAATGTGTACATCAGCATTTGCATTATATTGTATTATTTGCTTCTATCATAAATATGTGAAATATGTTTTTACCAGTTAGAAAATAAAATTTCACATTGCAATGATTTCTTAACAGCATATGATAAAATGTAATTTTAGTTATTTAAGAAGTACTCCTATAGTACTGATGTTTATATGATTTGCTGTATTTCCATGAGTAAGACATTCATTCATAAAATTATCAGATGCATATTTCTTGAAGGGTTAAGATTTTTCAACTTTGGTTGTTAGAGACATTTATAAAATTAATTCAGAAGTAAAATGGAGCTAAATTTTTTTTCCTTCTTTGACACAGCAACCAGCATAGTTTGTCTTTGGAAAGTAAATATGATACATACATATTGGAAAACACTAGCCAATCAAATTTAATGGAATGTCTTACATATTGAATTTTACTTCAAATGGACAATTTACTCACGGTTTGCTGCACATAATCTTTCTTTGTTGTTTCATTAATTAATTTCCTTTTATAAAATTTACTACATAGCCTCAAGATTAATTTGAGTGAATTATTTGTAATACTTCATTTTTTATTTGAATGAGAAATGTAAGTCTATAAGATCAGCACAAAATATTACTAAAGGGCATACATTGAGAAATAAATTTCTTTTTTATTTACTTTACTCCATTTACCTGTTTGCCTTCCTGAAAGAAACCATGCTTACCAGTTACTATATTTTTCAAAGATATACTTTGTATGTAAAGACAGTTTGTAAAAAATTTTATTGTTTTATTTTTATTTTTTACTTTTGGGGCTACTAGGGATTGAACTCAGGGGCACTCAACCACTAAGCCACATCCCCAGCTCTATTTTGTATTTTATTTAGAGACAGGGTTTCCCTAAGTTGCTTAGGGCCTCATCAACTTTCTGAGGCTGCTTTGAACTCTCACGATCCTCCTGCTTCAGCCTTCTGAGCCACTGGGCTTACAGATGTGAGCCACTGCCCCCGGCTGTTTTGTTTTATTTTAAACAAGCATTGAACTACAAATCCCACTACTCTGCACTTTAAATTATTTTTATAAATTACAAGAATTCATATTTGAATATCAAATATTTAAATATCCTGTCATTGTATAGTTATAGTAGTTGATTTAATAGGTGAATTTGGTTCTTTGGCAAGAATATATTATGAACTCTCCCCTTCATTTTTAAATAGGCAAAGTTGAAGAATAACAACAAACCATACCAATGCATTTTGGCAGTTTATATTATTCACATTTTTCAATCTTTTGAAATATATTCATTTATTTCTCCTTTTTATATGTGATTGTGTTATTTTTAATGACTTGAGAGGTTAGATATACAGTATAATGGTCATCTTTAATGCCAGTTACTAATGCTTAATTGTATATCTCCCCAATTTTAGCCTCTTAAGCAACTATTTCATTATTGACACAGATGCTGTGGGTCAGTAGTTTATACAGGAGATGCCAGGGATCACATCATCTTACCATGCCATGTCTTGTGTGGGAGTTTGTTTGGTGGCCTAGACACAACTTGAGGTGTTTTTACCCACATCTAAAGGTTGATCCTGGGATCTGGCTGATTTTCTACCAGTCACCACGTACTGGAAGAATTACACCTGGCCTCTGCAGCTCCCATAGCATGATGGTCAAAGGGAAGTTGAATTTTTATCCATCCATGCTTTTTGAGTCTTGGTTGAACAGAATCATTGTCTTTCAGTAGTTCTTTTGGGGTAGTTTTCTAATCCACTTTTAGCTGGCTAAAATTAGTACTGTGGGAATTTTTTTCAAGAGGGCTCAGCTAAATTAAATCCAACTGATCTCTCAATTCTGCATTTGAACCACAGATTACTGGGTACATGTGACTCCTGAGTCTTTACTCTTTTGCCTCAAGGACTGGTAGTCATTTTACCCCCATTCATGGTATTGGTTATTTTAGAATTGAAGCTAATATGATCTTTTGTTTAAATACCTGTTGGATTCTTTCTTTAACCCTTTTCTACATATGAAGGTAAATAGTGTGTTTTTCTCTCTGCTATAGTGTTCCCTTTTTCAGACTACACATTCAAGTGCTTATTTATCCCTCTAAAAAGTTTTCTTAAATTATATTCAGTTCTATTAAGTTGGAATTCTTTTACAAAGAGAGAAAGTATGAAAACTGTGCCTACTTTGGGTCTTCTTTATAATTCTGCTTTATTTATTGAATTTTCCATATTCTTGTCTTTTGATTTCCATTTACATCAGTGTCCTTTATTACATGTTAGCGGTGATTATCTCCTTTGTACAGCTGCCAAGGTGGCCTTTATTGACAAAGGAATTTATTTTTCAGTTCTACCAGATTTTAATTCTCTCTATTGTCTTGCCAAATTTTTTGACCCTCTGCTTGAGATTGAGGAGGCACTTTTTCCTCCCTTAATTTCTACTAAAATTCTATTTATGTTCTGTGGTATTATGTTTTATTGGAGAATTTCTTGGTCTGCTATTTCTTTCTTTGCCTTCCCTATACCTGTTAACATCATTTCTGATGTAAAGTTGCCTCTGACTCCTCCTCCTAGAACATTCCTTGCAGACAGAATTAATGATCATGTATAAGCTTCTTGCAAATTCTTAGTTATTATAACTATTGCAGTATGTATACATAATTTACATGACTATCTCCCTTCTAAATTCCTTCAAGAATGAGACAACTTATTCATCATTTCACCTTCTTAAGTGACAGTGCCTAACACGTAATATACACCTAACAAAAATATTTCCCTGAAACTGCTGATATGACATCTAGTTACCTAGCTTATATATGAAAACACTGAGTGTATTTGTTTTTCTTTGGGAAATTGTATATTTAATAATATTAAACTGATGATGGTACTTTAATGGTTTCTTGATTAGTGGTTTTCATTTTGACCTGTACTTTTAGTGAAGAATCATCACAAAGCATCCATTGTAGAGTTCAGGCCATGTCTCTCACTATTTAACCACCATCAGTCTTGTTTGATTAGGTGTATAATTAGTAGATCCAGACTTTTCAAAACATTTATTAGGTTAATTTTGTGACCTGCCTGATCATTAATAAAACTCTTTGTTATAGATCGTATATGAAATGTCACCCAAGGAATTATGTATTTAAAGTTTTGTTCCCAGTGCAGCTATGTTCAGAGGTAGAGCTTTTGGGAAGTTATTTTATCATGAAGGCTCTCACCTCATCAGTGAATTAATCCATTGATGGTTAAATGGACTAATGAGAATTAGTAAAAACTATAGAAAATAAAACCTGGTTGAAAGAATTAGGTCATTGGGGGTATGCTCTGGGAGGGTATTTCTGAGCTCTGCACCTTTCTCTATCTCTTTCTATTTCTTAGCTGCCATGAGCTAAGCAGCCTTCCTCCACCATGCCCTTCTGCTATGACTTTCTGCCTCACTTCAGGCTCAGAGCAATGGAGCCAACTGACCATGGACTGAAACCACTGAAACCATTAACGAAAATAAACTTTGCCTCCTTTTAATTGTTCATGCCATGTATTTTGGTCATTATGACAAAAAGCTAACTCACTATTTTAGCATGCCCAGATTTTCAAATTCTTCATTTATTTTCTTTAAAAGCATAGTTATCTTGTGTGCGGTTATTATCAATTTCAATTTTTGCAAAACATAGCACTGTACTTAGTAGCCAAAATGTTCACAAAACTTCATGATACCTTACCCCCTGTATGCCTGGCAGACCTTGATTGTCAACATAAATTTATTTGTGAGTTTTGTGACTGACTGCCTGATTCTTAGGAGTCTATTCATCTTAGGCCACTCTCACAAACTTTAAAATTATGACTTAATGAAGATGTCTTGAATTTTAGTCGTTCCATTCTTGTTGATCCAAAACTTGTAATCTCTGCCAAAGAATTGATACTGGTATTTGTTTTGTCCTGGCTCTCTCGCTGGTCTCAACTATGAGTTTTAAGATCATGTTTCAGATTGTTATATTACATTCAGTGGTATGAAGAAACAGGCTAGATGGTCTTTACAGATTGTCCACATATCTATCTCTATGTGCCCAGAAATACATTCAAAACATTTAATATTATGTTTGCTTGTTTTTTTGTTTTGTTTTGTTTGTTTTTGTTTTGCAGTGGGACAGCATCCTTCAGTCAGTCTAATCTGCCAAGATCCTGAAAACACATACTCTCCATTTGATAAATTATAAAATTACACTCTTTAAGCTGAACACCACATCTGTCCTAAAATTCAAATCTCATATTCAAACATAATTATGTTATTTTATCTTTTAAAGATTTACATTTACTTCATGACTTCCTATTACTCCAGTCTCCCTACTCTTTTTGACCTCAAACGTATCTAAAGGAAGTCAAAATTAAAATCAATTTTATACAATCTTTCAGGAGTACACTTTGACTTCTTCAGAATTTCTAACTTTCATAAAATATTCTCATACTTCTTGTAAATCTTCAGCCCTAGATAAACCCAGTCATTTGTTTCTTCTACTATCCCCCCTCCCCCAAATTTTCAACAAGCAGAAAAAATATATTGAACCTTTGGTCGTCTCTATTAGAACTGAATTACCTTTAATATTTTTTTTATCCTCAGGTTTCCCATCAACATTTTACTACTTGTCAGAGGATTCTATTAACTTTATTTTTTTTTTTTGTTGGAAATTTATTCCAAATAATACCACTGCTTTTTCCTACACTTAAGTTGGTACACAAATGAATGAATATTCTATCTCCATAAGAAAATATTAACCTTTGGGTATAAATTGTGTTATTCTTTCCCCAAGATTAATTTGTATTTTTATTATGTTTATTTTTTTTCCTGTTCTAGAATAGAAAATTATCCAAGGTAATTTCCAATATCAGTTTATTCATCACTGAAATAAATACACTGGAATACTGATATACTCCTGCACTTTATTAGATACTTGAATACAAAGATGTGTAAGACCAAGAGGTCTCAGCCACTGAAGAGAATAACATAAATTAAATTCAGACATTTATGAGACTGTCATAAGTGGTAGCATAAAAAGTACTATAAAACATAAGGAAAAGGACACTGAATTCTATAAGGAGTGGGAAGAATGATGAAAAGTTCATACTAAAGATTAGTTTTGAAAGTAATCATAAGGTTTTGAAAGGATGCATATAGTTTCACTAGGGTGAAAAGAAGACATAGATATTCTAAATATAAGTAAAAGAATATACAAAGGCAACACCAATGCCTGGGAAATAATGGCATGATTAAAAGATTAACATGATTATGTATAATTAGCAAAGACACTATGTGGGAAAGTAGAAGCAAGAAAATAATTTATCTCATTTTGCCTCAAAGAATTTTTTACACATGTTGCAATCTATACCAAAACAGGAACTTTGGAAGCCAGAGCACTTACCTTTCATTTATGTTTATGTAAATATATCTTCCTTTTACAGGGGAGAAACTATCATATGGTAACCCCTTTGTTTATAACATCAAAAGGTGTGAGTCAAAGTCCTGAAGGATATGTAACGCTACACTTGTAAATACCTATAGAGTTATTGAGAAAGAAAGAATAACCATTTTCTAAGGAGTTTATGTGTGAGAGGGTGGAGAGCAGAGAAGCAGAATTTCCAGTTCTTTGTGGGTAGTGGAGGCTTGGACCCATGCAGAGGAGGAAGTAGAAGCAGTGAAGGCTGCTGGTAGTGGGAAGGGTGGAAGAGAATAAGGCAGGTTGGTCTGACAGCATGTCAATAGCCATGTCAATAGCCAATGCCCTACGAAAAAAGTTTGTTTTCCAAGTCAAATTTTAAGATGTGTCATAAAAGTGCTAAAAGGGGCAACATCCCAGACCATTAAAATGTCATGAATGTGAGGAACAAGTAGGCTGTCAGTGACAACAAGTAATTTAAAGACCAAATTAAATATGTTATGGGGGAAATGAGTTTTCCCAAATGTAAGCTCTGAATATTTTCAGTTTGTTCAGTTTTGTACTGTGGTTAAACATGTGTTCAGCTTAGGTTCTAAATGGCAGTTTTTGAAGAGTATGTAAGAGACTGCCAGAACTCACTCACTGAAAACAAAAATAAAAGATTAATTGTTCAGTAGGCATTATTGCATCAACATTATCTCACAGATACATGAATGAGTCTCTATTTCTTATTTTCCTGGAGAAAAAAAAATTAATTTTAGCAAGAAATGAAGAGTGGAAGTCAGATAAAATTCATATTATTTTTCAAGAGGAGTTCATTTTATTTCTCAAACCATCAATAAAATCAGGATTAGACTTCAGGCCCTGCTTCTCTTAAATATAGTGTGAGTGTTGACTTTTGCTCTAGCAAAACCATTTTCTTTGATAGCACAATAAAATTAGATGTTCTCAAAGACTTGAGCAAGCAGGGCATGTTTTTAAGTAGAGAAAATATAGCTTTTAAAATACAAGCATTAAGATTGAAAGAGATTTTAAAATGCCTTTTGTTTAAAGAAATAAAAAAGAAACCTAATATGCATTCTTAAAATTAGAGCCATGTGGGTAGTCTAACATTGTTACCTGATGCTTGCTATCCTTTGTTATTAAAACCATCCTAATCAATCTGATATTAATTGTACACTCCACTTAAAAATATATGCTTGTTAAGTGATATGAAATCCTATTTTATGTCTTTCTCTCCCCTGAAGAGATACTTATGCAGAATAAAATCCAATCTCAATTCAGATTCATTATGATAACCTTTATGCAAGACATTATTGGAGGATCATTAAAAAAATCAGTATCCCAAAGCCCTGAGTAATAGTTTAAAAATTAAACTAAATATCTATCTGATACATACATTCTCACATATAATTCAAACAGAGGTTGACATACTCAGTGTATAAATTAGATCAATCATAATTTGTCTGAAGTACTTGTAATCCCAGATAAATTTCATTTATTCAATCATCAGTTAACTTTTGACATCTCTGTTCTTTACAATGGTACAGCAATAGTGGTAATGTGCACCTGTGTCAGTACCCCTGTGAATGTGATGTGTGGGCAATTCTAACAACTGAGCCTGTTATCTAGAGGCTTCATGGAACAGCGCTATCTGGATCTGGATTTGGTCTTCCAGTGTTACCCTTTGAGAACAAAACATTTTGGCTGCATCATGTTAAATTTTTTTAAGCTTTAATTTAGGTCTTCACAATAAGAAAGTGTGTGCTTTTAGAAATAAAAGAATAAAAAACTTATGTAGTGTTTTCAAGGTCTGTGTTTTTCAAAATGAAATCATATCCCCTTCTGCCTGCTGAGAGGATCAGAGTTTTAGGAAAGCTAGCTATTTATTTCTCCACATAAAAGAAACTTGTCTTAAGAGTATGCCTGCTGGAGAAACATTAAACCCCAACCTTCTAGTTTCTTTGCCCATTGCTAGTTCTTTCTCCCCATCCTTTCTTTAAAAAATAAAGTATATATATATATATGTATATATATATATACACACACACACACACACACATATATATACACACACACACACACACACAAAATAGTATTGAAGAATGTAGTGATGATTAAGTGGAATGACTCCATTTTATTTGATTACTTAATAAAGACCTATTCTGAGATAATTAAAATTATTGGACATGTAACAGCAATATGAATATTAGTGACTTAATTAGTGAATATCCATAAACTATTTTTAAAGAAATTAGCATTTTCATATAAAATTGATATATAAAGAAAAATATGTTGGTGTTATTGCATTAATTTCTAAGCATATAAATAAAAACTATCTACTTAACTGCTACTGCACAATTAGTTTGGCACAATTTAGTAATTATGGAATTTGCTCTCTTTTTTTTAAAGGACATTTCTGTAAAATTAATGACCCTTCTACTCACTATTGAATATACATATTTTATAAAAACAGGTAAAATAATAATCATTCCAATTAGCACAGATTTTTCCGTCTTTATTATATTTAGATTTGTTTCTATACCCATATTAAATTTGTTCAGTTTTGAAAGTATGTGACATGGATATTGTTATCTGGACTGTGAAACTACTTTCATTTTCTATTTTCTGACCACTTGTTAAGATTGTTTCTGGAGAAGAAGTGGACTTATGATGGGGTTATGTCCCAATAAAACCATCCTAAGTTCACAGTATCATAAAATGCATTTAATATACCTTGCCTACTGAACATCATAGCTTAGCTTAGCTCAGACATTTAACAATAGCACACAGGTGGGAAAAGCCATTTAACACAAAAATTAATCGTTAAGTGTTGCTGTTGATTACTTATATCCAAAAAGTGTGGAGTATACAATGCACTATAGAGTACTGGTTGTTCACTCTCTTGATTGTGTGGCTGACTAGCAGCTGTGCTTTGGTGCTGCTGACCATAGTCACTGGAGAGTATCTAGTATATATTGCTAGCCTGGGAAAAGACTGAAACTGAAAATCAGAAGTGTGGCTTCTATTGAATACATATTTCTTTTTCACCAGGGTAAAGTTGAAAATTCAGGACTTCTGTCAGGAACTCTGTGTGTGTGTGTGTTTGTGTGTGTGTTCTTTGTGTGTGTGCATGTTTGTGTGTGTGATACGTTAGTATCATAGGTTACATATATAGGTAATTATCTATCTATATGTATGCTTTAGCACTTCTGGAATTCAATAACTATATACATGCTCTACTGATAGTGTTGATTGTACAAAATTCATTCTTTTGGGGGTTAATTTTAGAAGCACCTGATTAATTGGGGAAAGTTTTCTTCTACTATTGAATTAAATCTTATGGAGCTTCAAATAAAAAAATTTCTCTACTACTAGCCAAAATGAAGGTAAATCCAGGAGGGGACAATTAGAGAGTTTATATCTATGATTTGAATCTTGGCTGGTTGCCTTGACTAACCACTGAGTTTATCCAGCATGCCATGCAAATATTTTCTTTTTAAGTATGCTTTGAAATAGGAAAGTTAGGGAAATGTTGATTACAATCTCTTTCCTTTTGTACACTACTTTTTTTGCCTCTTGAATAATATCTGAATATTACACTCATAAGTAGAACCTTTTGAGGCTGGAAATTTGATGAATTTTTCAGGAAATAAGCAAAGAAGAGGAGATTTTAATTTAATTTAACTTCAACAAATTTTTAAAGATTTTAATCATGAATAGTTTTGACATAAATTATTTTATATAGAAAAAACCAGAAATCCTTTATTCATGAATCAATCTCCCTCTCTAGAAATTTCTGTAAATGAGGCAAGAAACAATTACTTAGAAGTTAGTCTTTCAATTTTAATGCTCTTGTTAAGAATAACTGTGAATGAATAGAACAAACATTTTCACAGTGAATTATCATAGTGAAGAATGAGTTGGATTTGATAATTTGCTTCCTACCTTTATAAGAAATATAATGATCCATAGTGTATACACTTACTAAATCCAATTATATATTTTAAACACTTTTAAAATAACTTTTAAAAAAGGATGCACCAAGGGGACTTGAAAATAAAGTCATTTTACACTTAATCCAACATCAATGTATGGTAGTAAAAAATTTCTATTTTTATTTAACATTGTTTAGTTCTTCCTAGACTAGGTTATTGGTAAAAAATTAATGTTCTTTTCTAGTTTCAGTCATCAGCAGCTTGAATTTTAAGGATATCTATTTTATGCACCATTGATCATGTAAAGCAAGACGCAGTTTTCATATAATATTGTTGGTATGATGGCAGGTGTTCCAGCAGTGGACTGCAGATACCTTAAAGCTTCTTTCCACTGAATGAACTTGGGAAACTGTACAGTCTCCAATTTGACATATATTACAAATAGTGATATAAATTAGAGAGCAAAAGACCTATGAAAATATAGCTCACTCATTGTGTATAGGTAAAATAGAAGTATCCTCCCAAAAAATCAAACCATATTTTCTTATCTAATTAATAAGAGCCTTCTAATATATAATAATAACATTTTATGATGATAGAGTTTCTGCAAAATTGCTTATCAATAGTGTGATGGCACTTAACCTATACTAGGTTTGTTATCATATGTCACATAAACAGTTGTGCCAATGTTTGACTCATAACAAGTTTCCTCCAGAATTTGATGTATCAACAAATCAGAGCAGACTTTTTTCTGATATGACAAGTTCTGAGAAAAGGCACTTTAGGAAAATAAAATCTCTGGACAAATCCTTCATAGTGTTTCCAATTACTTTGTATGTCATTGATGGATTTTTATTTCTCTCTTGAAATTAGTAACTTACACAATTTGAACCAACAAATATCTCACCCTTACTTTGAATGTGTCAGCTGCTAAATTGAAGAATATTTATTTTACCACTTGATGAATTGAAGAACAAACAATTAATCACAAATCTTCCTTTCCTTTTTCTAACTCTTGATGGATGTTCTTGTTTACGTCATGTCATTGATGGATATTTATTCCACTTCTGCAAATAGTGATGCATAAAAGTTTAACTGCAGATGCATGCCTCTTCCACTCTTGATGCATAAAAGTGTAATTGCCACATTGCTGGGAGATAATGGACTGCATCACTTTAGGACCTAAGTTACTCTCTGTTAGTTTCTTTCTTACAGGGATTCATTTGCAGAAGTAACTGCCATTTTTGCTTAGGGAACTGCAGTAAAAACACATCGAAGAACTTTTTACCCATCATACAATTAGTCTCTTTAGGGCTTTAGGGTTGAGGCTTTGTGGTGTTTATATTTTAATCCCAATGTTTAAAGGAGCTCCTGGCATGGGTATTTTCTGAGTGAATATCTAACTATTCAGAGGAATGAAGACTATTAGAATGAATTGCTATCAGTCCATTTGTTCACCCATCCTTTCATCCATCCATTCATTCACTGTTTGATTCACTGTTTTAAGTATCTACATTGCTGTCTAAAATGTAAATCCTCTAGTCTGGTATATATGACTGTGACTCCCTTAGGGATGTTGTTCAAATTCAAATAAACTGTTTTAAATCCTTGCTTTGTTTACTTTTTCTGTCCCTTCTGCGATGTTTGATTCTACTGATAGTTCTATTCTTAAAAATTTCAACTCTTCTTAAGGATATCTTTTGTTGTTGCTGTCATTGTTACTTTTTTTCCCCTTCAATCTCTGTTTTTGACTATCATCTCAACCACAACATCATCTACTTGTATGTAGGTACTCCAGTAATCTTGTATGTATTCCAGTTTTAAAAACATCAACATCATCATAGTATAAAAAAAACTTTTCTAAAATGAAAATTTATGGAATAGCCTTATTCAAAGTATTTCAAAATGTTTCCATCTTTAAGGTCAAATTCTAACATGTGTGCAAAATTTATATTATGACTCTATCATTATTTCTAAAATCATCTTCTTTCATGCTTATTCACAAGTCCTACCTCTTGGGCAAAGTTGATGGTACAATCTGTCATGCTCCAAATGGACCAAGAGCTCTCATGCTTCTTGAAAATATTAATTTCCTCTGTTAGAACTGTGATTCCTCCTTCATTTCCATTTTACAATGCTTATCCAACAAAAAGACTTAGGTCCTTACTTATTAGGCTTTGAAACTTCTTGAAAATTTTTTAAAGATTTAACCTAACAGTGCACCATTTCATTGCAGTATCCATAGAGGTGTATGTACTGCTATGAATGGATTATATCAAAGTAGCAGGTACATTCTATCCTTAATAAAATAAGCTAACTTACTGCCAAGCACATAGTTAATACCTAATGTTTACTGAAAGAGTCAGCGGTTGAAGATCAAGATAGGAAACAAAGATTTAGAGGCATAATTTATTAATTTCTTCTTGAGTTGAAAATTTTAGTCACATTAGAGAAAGAGGATGTATATTATGAGCAAGTGTTTACATGGTATATAAAAATGGTAAGATTTTTCCCAAATTATAATTTGTGAAATAAATATAATGAGTCATTTTAAGCAAACTAAGAATATTTTTGAGAAGTATAAGATTTATCATGTTGAGAGGTCTACTATTATGACTACAAGGGATTTAATTTGAAGTTAGATGGAGAGGAGAGATAAAAATATCAAAGTGAAATATTAATATTGAATTTTATGTAGAAAAACAAAGTAAAGGATAAAGAATTTTATAAAGTTCTTAGTAATTTTTAATAAAGAATAGAACAGAGAACATAGGATGATGTGTTAAAACAATTTCATTATGAAATATTTACATACTTATATCTATCACATAAGTCATTTGGAAACAAAGCGAGTAAATGCTCATACGTATTTGTAAATATCTGAATCCTGCTGGAAGCTTCATTTTTCTAAAATTAGCAAATCTGATGAGGTACTGACTGGTCTTATATTCTACAGAATACATGAAAGTAAAAATAAGAATTGATACTTTGAAAATGCTATTGGCAATCAAGGAAAAAGTAATTGCTAACACTAAAGAACAAAGAGACTTTGGTAGCATGTATTCCTTACTGAATACAACTCTTGGCATCAGAGATCTTTTCAAGAAGTGATGGTGATAACAACTTATAGTAAAACATCTTGAGAGAAAAGGATAATTCCACCAGTATTAATAAAAAAAGTTGATTCAAGGTTGTAATACATCAGAACTCTACAGTATATTGCAATCAATCATAAAAAAGTACATGCATAATAAGGTAAAAGAAAAAAAGAGTAAGAATAAAAAGAAAGAAGGAAAACAGTCTATATCAAATCCTTCAGTACTTGGAGAGCTCAAATTTAAAAGAATCTGTAAAGCACGACTGCACTTTAATCTTTAGCCATCTAGATAACAGACTGTTTGCAATCCTTCCTTCCTGAATGGAAGCTAAATGTTGTTGTGGTGTCCTGGGCGTGCACAGCTATGAGGTTAGCTATGTGAGTCAGAACACATAGTAATTGACTTGGGTCTGTGTTATGCTTTATGTTTAGAGGGTTATTTTTTTTATTTTGATATAACACAAAATATGGTTTGTTTTTGAAAACTGGAGAAGGAAATTTGATGCATGTACTATGAATAAAGTGATTAAGAAAGTTAATATACATGCATACTTGTTTGAAATGCTGTTCTTTAAAAAATTAAATTTATCAAGTGTTATTTCAGAAGGTCAAAGAAAAATGGAGGCTGGTTTCTAAAAATTTTGCTAATAGTTCTGAGCAACCAATATACAGTGTTGCTTGAAAAATATATTTCTCTCATTATAAATGTACAATAAGTCTGTAATATATACTATACCAGGAATATTGTGAAAGAATTTCTAAAGAATATGAGACTCTTGCTTTTTTTTTTTTTTTTGGTACCATGGATTGATCTCAGGGGTACTCGACCACTGAGCCACATCCCCAGCCCTATTTTCTCTTTATATAGAGACAGGGTCTCACTGAGTTGCTTAGCACCTTATCATTGCTGAGGCTGGCTTTGAACTCACAATTCTCCTGTCTCAGCCTCCCAAAGTGCTAGGATTACAGGCATGCACCATCATGCCCAGCTGAGACTCTTGTTTTTTAAGCAGCAAATTTTCAAAACAAATAATTGATTTTCTAAATTTTTATTTTATGATATTTGTTTTTTAGATAGAAATATCATAGAACATTTGCATTTGAAGAAAAGAAATAAGGTTAATCAAGATTTGATAGATCAAAGCTCTGATTTTCTGTATAAAAATAAGTTTGAGATGCTGTCTTCCCATGCATCTTTTGAAGAATATTTTTTAAAAAAATTAATTATGATTATCAAACTAATGAGATAGACTGTGATATTTCCACACCTGTTGCATTGGGCATCAATCACGCCCATCTACCCTTCCACCCTTGTCTGCTTAAGTATCCCTTTTGGCACACTTAACAGTCCTTAAAAATTCCTGTCCTGAATAACATTTTAACAGATTGCTTTTGCACTGGGAAAAAGATAGCTTGGTTTTTATTCATAACATAGATAATTTATTGTTGGTGGATTTTATAAAAATGTGAAGCACATGCCTATTTTCAACCTCATGTGGAAGTTCTAGTTCACATTTTGGAAAACATTTTGAAGTGTGAAAATAGAACTGAAATGTGGAGAAGGCTGCCCTGGAAAGGACAGAGCCTAAGTACCTAGACCCTGTCTTCTTCCCTTCTTCACTCCTATCTTCATAATTTGTTTGTCTACTATTTATTAGACCAGAGTTTTCAGGTTTGAATTAGTCATGGGCAGAGTAAAAATAGTAAGAAATCATGCTTATAAAAACTTCCTCATTATCTAATAATGTAGACTGGAAAATGAATATGAGGTCTTTGTCATAAATTCTCATTTTGGAAGTGAACAAATATGCATAGTTTGAAAGAAGTAAGGGATTTATTCTCTGGAGACAAAATGGCTGAGTGGGGTTTTGAAAGGTTAAGTTGTAGATTACCAGAGAAATAAAGGCCGAAAATGAATTTCAGGATGGGAAATTTTCCTTTTTAAGGTCATGAGGGTAAATCATTAGATGACACATTGAATAAAGGGTATATTTAGCATGGCTGAAGAATACAGTGAGAGGAGGATGGGTATCACAGGACATGATGCTAGAGGACAGGCAGATTCCAGAACCATAGGGGTATTTATGCCTTGCAAGAAATGTGAATTTTATTTTGGAATTAATGGGGGCTTATCAAGAGGGTTTTTCTTGATAACTCCACAAGAAAATACATATTTATGACCCATTCATGAAAGCCTGATATGTTCTTGTTTTCATTTTTGGGATAATCTATCTTTTACCTATAATATTATAGTCACATTAGTCTCCTTCCTGTTCCTCAATCTGCTGGGCACGTCAGTCATTTAGTAACTTACACTCTTCTCTAAGATATCTGCAAGACTTTATTTAAATGTCACTTTCTGAACGAGGTGTTGGTTGTTACGGTTGGATGTGAGGTATCTCCCAAAACTCACATGTGAGACAATGTAAGAAGGTTTAGAGGAGAAAAGATTGAATCATAAAAGCCTTAAATCAATCATTTAATTGATCCCCTGAGGGGATAACTAAAGGCAGGTAGGGGGTAGCTAGAGGAGGTAGGTCCCTGGGGGGCTGGCCTTGGAGCATATTTTGTATCTGGTAAATGGAGTCCCTCTCCACTTCCTGATAATCATATGAGCCATTTCCCTCTATCACATTTTTTTGCCATGATGTTCAGCCTCACCTTGAGCTCTGAGGAATGGAGCCTGCTATCTGTGGATCAAGACCTCTGAAACTGTGAGCCCCCAAATAAACTTTTCCTCTTAAAGTTATTCTAGTCAGATCTTTTAATCACAGAAATGAAAAAGCTGACTAAAACATTGGTCAACTTTTCCTTTCCTTTTGAGCTGATTCTTTTCATATTACTTTTACCTTAAATGATTTATTTATTATGTCTATTTTTGTTCTCTTCTACAATTTTACTTGCTGTTTGTCTCAGATAATTTTCAAATGCCTGCAACAGCACTTGGTACACATTAGATGCTTGATAAATAGTTGAATTTATTGAATACAGATTTCTGAGGTTGAAACTGAGGAGACTTTACTGTTGAAAATTCCACATGCAATTTTATTCCTTTGTAAGGATTGCAAAACTGTTGACCCTCATATTAGCATATAAACAATCTATTTTCACAGATAATGAGTAAAAAAGTTTTAGTAAAAAACTTTTTCAGGGGCTGGGATTGTAGCTCAGTGGTAGAGCGCTTGTCTCGCATGCGTGAGGCCCTGGGTTCGATCCTCAGCACCACATACAAAGCAATAAAATAAAGACGTTGTGTCCATCTACAACTAAAAAAAGTTAAAAAAAAAAAAAAACTTTTTCAACTCTCTGGTGTTATTGGCTAAACTATTTCTTTTGATTGAAAACAAGAAAGATTCATCCTTTAAAAGGCACAAAGTTGTTGAATTTGCTGCAATTTCATGGATAGAATTAGATTAAATTATTTTTTATTAAAATGAATAAAACTTGTTTGTGTTAGTATCTTAAGCAGCTATGATTCAACAACTCAAAAAGAGGAGATAGGATTAATTTTATATTTATTTCCCTTACTCCCTTTGTGCTTGAAATTCTACTAAAACTTTAAATGGCGGTATATCTTGTCCACAGTTCCCACAACTCTTGTATCATCAGTGACACTGGTAAAGAGTGAGTTTCCTCCCACAAATTTGTATCACCCGATACCACCATAAAATGATGAGAAAAACAGTACTGTTTGTATAGATAGGCCACTAGACAAGCAGAATGAATGTAATGAATGAAAAATTATACATCTAAGTTAACCTCTGTGATAAGAAGGTGTTCAAGGTATGTTTACAAATTGAATTACAGATTGGGGATATCTAAAATGTTTAGTAGTTGTGAGGAATGTAGACAAGCTCACAGAAGAGGTACAGCAGATGGATGGATAAGTAGCTAGATGAGATGATGGGTAGTTGGGGAGATGGATGGATTGATGCCCAAGATTTTTAAAGAACTAAATATTTTGTTTACTTTTATTTGATGAAATATCTTTAGCATCAGATTCTGAGTTTGAACTGTTTCCAGATTCCTATTTGAAAATCTCTTCCTGACATCTTGTGTAGTTCATACAGTCCTATTGTGTGCCTTACTACAAACAATGGAGAAGGAAACTGAATGTTTTCTCTGTTAACAAACAAAATAGTTTTATCTCCTTCAATTAAATTATTATATATTAAATTATTATATTTAATTATAATAAGCATCAGGGAATGCATTTGGTTTCTGTAGTATATTTGAAATGGTATTTGCAAGTTGAAAAATTTTAAGCAATATATGGTATATGTAAATATTCCCTGTTCAAACACTGTAGCTGTACCTTCTTAACCATCCAGGCATAGTTTTAAAATATTGAGATCTGGAAGAACATAATTGGAAAATGGAGTCATGATAGGCTCTCTTAATATATTTAAATGCAACAGTCTTACTAGAAAGAGAAATAAGAGGAATAGTAGGTGAAATGCATCAATTCAGCATACTTTTCCATAATTATATTTCTATAAAATGTATTAGACTCTAGAGCACTCAGAAAAGTCGCTGATTTATTGAGTATTTATTTAGGAGTTAGACCTCTGAACTTCCAACTTGGCACATAGAGTAAAGAGCAAAAATGATAAGGTGACTGTGCTGTGCAAATTGCAGAATAGAATCAGGGCAGAATGCAATAAACAAATCCTTAGGTCTTATAGATTTGCACAAGCAATGTGAAATTTGTGACGATTGTAGAATGTCATTTTTTCTGCATTCTCCTTACTTTTTAGCCATATATACATCTATTTTGCTTCTGTAATGACATTATTTCATTCATGTTTGTTTTTAAAATAAACTTGAAGGAATGTTAAACATCCAAACAATTTTAACTGAATTAAAATAAAACTTTCGTATGCATTTTCACTTTTTACTTATGGTTAGAATTTATTTTGTAAATTTTGATGTTCTCAAAGGATGTTGTATCAGTAAATGAAGCTGTTTACAAATTGTGAGTATCTTTGTATTTTTATGGTACAGAGAATAATCAATGACCTTCCAAAGATATGCCCATCCTAATCCTAGAACATAAAAATATGCTATATTGGCAACGAAAATTTTAGGTTATATATGTAATGTAATGAAATTTGCTAATCAGTTTACCATAAAATAGCGAGAGTATCCTGGATTATCCAGGTGGCTCCATTGTAATCCCAAATGTTCCTAAAGTGGACTCTGAGTTAGAAGTTAGGCTAACATAATGCTATGGGAGAAGAACTTGATCTACAATGTTGGATTTGAAGATGGAGGACCAGCCACAAGTCAAGTAATGCCAGCATTCTCTAGAAGGTGCAAGATGTCAGGAAAAAATTTTCTCTCACAGCCTCTAGAAAGAATGTAGCTCTGTCCATAACTTGATCTGATCCTAGAGAGACCTGCACTGGATCTCAAACATATAAGATGAAAAGATAATAAATTCATGTTGCTTTATATTATTAAACTTGTGATAATTTGCTATAGTGGTGAAAGAAAATTTATTCACTATCACTACTTAATAAGCATATTGTCACGTTGATTGTTGAAGGGGGAGCAGTAATCTACTCAAAATACCCATGACTCTTCCAAATTTCTTTTATTTTATTTTTGCACAAGAAATGCCATATTTTTGGTATTTACTTCAGGTAGTCGCTTTGTATATTGCTGAGATAAAAATAGTGCACTGAACACATTTCTTAATTTATATTAGACTCAAGAAATACGATCAGCAATATTTATGTTTAACATTATTGTTATTAAAAATACTTTTTTTTTTAGTTTATTTAATTGCATTTCAAGTCATAGCACATATATAGAGCTCAGTTTTTCCATTTCTCTGGTTGCAAACCAGATAAAGTTACACCAATTGTGTTTTCATACATGCACCAAGGGTAGTGATGACGATCTCAATCAACCATCTTTACTATACCCATTCCCCTTTCCTGCCCCCCTCCTCCCCCATGCCGTGTCCAGTGTATCTCTATTTCTCTTATGTTTCTCATTCCCACCTCCCTTATTCATCAGCATCCACTAATCAGAGAGAACATTCGGCATTTGGTTTTTGGGGATTTGCTTACTTCACTTAGCATAATGCTGTCCAATTCCATCCATTTGCCTGCAAATGCCATAATTTTATTCTCTTTTATTGCTGAATAATATTCCATTGTGTATATGTACCACAGTTTCTTTATCCATTCATCTACTGAAGGACATCTGGGTTGCTTCTACAGTTTTGCAATTGTGAATTGTGCTGCTATAAACATTGAAGTGGCTGCTTTACTGTAGTGTGCTGTTTTTAAGTCTTTAGGGTATAGGCCAAGGAGTGGGATAGCAGGC
>PVHX01006866.1:41900-96596 GCA_004024805.1 Geosciurus inauris
AGTCTCCATACTGCTTTCCAGATTGGTTGCACCAGTTTGCAATCCCACCAGCAATGTTTAAGTGTACCTTTTTCTCCACATCCTTGCCAGCACTTATTGTTGCTGGTATTTTGGATAGCTGCCATTCTGACTGGGGTGAGATGAAATCTGAGGGTAGTTTTGATTTGCATTTCTCTAATGGCTAGAGACGTTGAACATTACTTCATATATATGTTTATTGATTGTATATCATCTTCTGAGAGGTTTCTATTCAGCTCCTTAGCCCATTTATTGATTGGATTATTTGGTTTTTTGGTGTTAAGTTTTTTGAGCTCTTTATATATCCTGGAGATCAGTGCTCTATCTGATGTGCGTGTGGCAAAAATTTGCTCCCAGAATGTAGGCTCTCTGTTCATTTCATTGACAGTTTCTCTTGCTGAGAAGAAGCTTTTTACAAAAACGGCATGGTACTGGCACCAAAACAGACATGTAGACCAATGGTACAGAATAGAAGACACAGAGATTAATGCACATAAATACAGCTATCTCATTCTAGACAAAGGTGCCAAAAACATACATTGGAGAAAAGATAGCCTTTTCAACAAATGGTGCTGGGAAAACTGGAAATCCATATGCAGTAAAATGAAACTAAACCCCTATCTCTCACCATGCACAAAACTCAACTCAAAGTGGATCAAAGACCTAGGAATTAGACCAGAGACCCTGTGGCTAATTGAGGAAAAAGTAGGTCCTAACCTTCATCATGTTGGATTAGGCCCCGAATTCCTTAACAAGACACCTATAGCACAAGAAATAAAAGCAAGAATCAATAAATGGGATGGACTTAAACTAAAAAAATACTTTGAGAAATTTTGTATGCCCTCTATCAAAGCAATAATGTTCAAAATGAAAACAAAAATTTCAAAAGTGATTACATTGAAATATTGAAAATTTGTCCTGCAAAACCCGTGTCCTTCTCACGAGCAAATGATACTATGACCTTGTTCCTATATTTTGAATATTTTCAGAATTTTATTTGTTTGTAGGGAAATATATATTTAATATTAGCATATAAAATTTGTCTTACTTTTTGGCTGTTGTACAAAGTTTTCAAAAATTTTCATTTCCACAATGAATCCTAGAGCCTATAGTTCCACTGACTAGATTCCATATTTCTCCCAGTTCTGTGACAAATTTATTACATACATTCAATAGTAAATTTTCAGCATGCTGCAGTGGGCTATATGGTACTTCTTAGTACATCTATTAATTTCCAAGAGTATTTTTCTTTGGCCATAATTTATACAAGCTTCTATATTATTTATCACCAACTCTCTATGGATCATGTAGTTTAAGAATGTTTATTGCTAGGTCATTTGAATGAGGGAAACAGAAAAGTGTAATTCCTTGGGTATTAATGTTAGGTTTGTGGGAGGATACATTATCACCCTCAAAGAAAGCTGACGTTTGGTGGTTGATTAGCATAAATTACTGGTAGGTTCAAAGAAGACTGTGGTCACAAAGGCTGCTTAAATAAATAAATTTGTGAATGTAGATATATATGTACACATCTAATGTATGTTTTACATATCATACATATATGAAATTAATCTACCAAGAGTACATTGTTTAAATCAACCTTTCTACTGCTTTTCAAATTTAGTTCAGGTGATTCTCCATAGAAATCATAAAAATTCCATTACTCCACTGAGTATGCATTACCTTTAAATAGTCATCAGTGAAGATTGATAAGATCCAGTTGCATTTCGATAAGATATTAATCTTGAAATGATCTACAATTGCAAATGATAAACTAGTCTTCAGTGACACAATGAGAGAATTTTAGAAAGGAAAATAAATTTATTCCACAGCAAGGAAATGCTTGAAGGAACTTATGTATTAATGAAGTCTCTATAAAATTGCAATTTTTTCTAAGTCTATTTGTAATCCACCATTATCTTGTCTTTACTGAAATTTGGGCAAATAGTTCATGTTTTGAACATGGACTGGCTATGTGGTTAAGACTTTCTCTGCACTGAACGGCACAATACAAGAGAGAATAGATAATCCAGTGCTCTGAATTTACAAACTAGAAATAAATTCAGTGTGACCAAAAAGCCACAAAAGCCAAGTTTCTTCTTTCCTATATCTTTAATTAAGCATATAATTATTCTTAGATTTATCACTTAACATATAAAAGTATCATTGTAAGACATGGGGGACCAAAAATAAGCTAAGTTGTGTAATTGCATTACATTTTTGTTTCTCAAATCTCACACTTGACATTAGAAAGAGTTGTTCCATTGAACTCATGCATATGGAAGTACCTTTAAGCAGAGTATAAACATGACAAGCCTATTAACCTTTAACTTAGGAAATGAAGTGTAAACATTGAAATAGTTATTAGTTGCTAATTGTTATTCCTCCCCCAATACCTCAGTGGGACCTTGTCATTTACCATTTTAGCCATAATTTAAACAACTCATTAGTCTTAATCCCTTAATTGAGATCTTATGGAATACATGATACTCTTTGTAGGTACTCAGTAAGTTATTTCTAAATAGACCAATGCATTTTCTAGGGTCTTTGAAAACAAACTATGTGCTTGCCGAACTCACCATCTGCCCAAGAATTTTCATAAATAAAATTCCTCTTTTGTCTTGTGCAGAAATGATTGAAATCAGTTAGTTTTTCTCTCTTCTCTCCACCATTCTTTATACAAGTAATATGAGGGTTTCTTATTACACCCATGAATAAGAATTGTGGTTTTAATATAGTTTAAATATAAAATATGTAAAACTAAATTGGTAAAGGATTTTGAGGATTTATATCTAAAATATAGACTGTTCATTCTATTTATAGAACAAAGCAAGATTTAAAAAAGAACTACCCTTAGGGACTCCCAGATATATTGACTACTATTTTTTTAAGAATAGGTATTATAATTTCATATTAGCATTTAAGTAATTAGTATAGAACTCATCCTGTTAATTTCAGGGTATATATTTCTTCTAATTTCGAACTTTAAATATGTGTTTTTGTTTTTTTCTATTAGTGTCTTCATTTCAGGTTAAAAAATACATTATCATTTTGAAAGTTGGAGCTCAACCTATCTTTTCAGCATTGAACTACAAAATATAGCTCAAGGTGTTTAAAATATATATTTTAAAATGCATAGTTTTATTTTTTTTATCAGAGTATATTGCATCACTTCCAGGAGCTTAAGGCTCATTTGTTTTTTTCAATTTGAGCTGTCAAACACTAATCTTTCCAATGTCCTTTTAAGTTGCTATGTTGTTTAATTAAAATGACAATTAAATCTTATACATTGCTCATAATACCAGGAAAAATGAAAACAAGTGGAAATATTCCTACTTGCAAATGAATGTGCGTTCCTACGTTAGCTCTGATTATTACCAACAAATTTCTTAGACAGATCTGCTTTCAGCCCCCTCTCACAGTGTCATATCATAATAATACTTCATACAGCATATTGTGAGTTTAATCACTTTAAAATAACACATTTTATTATAGCCTTCCAATAACATATAAAATGCAGTTACTAATCATTTCTATGGTGTCCTCATTATATGTTTGAAGAAACTGAAATTGAGTAAGAGTATATAATGCCCTCCTTCCAAAGAGACATATTATTTTAGCAAGTGGCAAAATCTGAATTCTAAACAGATTCTCTTGCATGAGCTTCTTCTAGTGTTGTTTCACTAAAGTGGCCTATTGAAATGAGGGGGAAAAATTTCTTTCAGTAAAGCCTAATGGAAGCGAATGACTGTAGTTAAGAATTACAGTCATTGTAGTCATGATAAAATAAAGGAACACAACCCTTGGCTATGCAGTAAACAAATGACTGGTAACCACCAATTACTAGTTCCTTGGCATTGTGCAAGTGATCCAACAGACTTTCAATTTTCTCATCTCTAAAGTTGAAGTATTGCTTCAACAATCCTAACCTAATGTGAAACTATGCATCAGAAGCAGAACTGAGTTGCACAGATTACTCTCATCTGGAAAATAAAATATTTTGTCTATAATGTCAGATATATCTGTAATTACTGATCATTGAGCACTTATATGCCAGATAGCACACTAAGTCTTTTACATACGTTAGCTCACTTCACTATTACAGATACGGATGATATCACATCATTATCTTTATTTTTATGTGTGAAGACAAGATCGAGAGTTTAGGTAACTAATCACTCAGCAAGCAGGTCATATGAAGCAGATATTTTAAGCCAGGCTTTTCTGACTCTGAAGATCCTACTCTTAAATATGTTGTTTTCTACCTTTTTGCTGATTGTAGCCCTACAATTCTATTGTAGTGCTACTTAATTTGTCTTGAAGAATTTAGCAATCTGCGTAGCAGGCATATGTGGTTTAATTCACTTTACCCATTCAAAGTAAAAATCTAAAATAATTCTGATTATATAATTTCATTTTCTCTTCCTTAACTATAACAATACTATTGTCTTTAAATTCTGTTTTTTTCAGGGAATATTTTAAAATGTTTAAGATGCTTAATATTTTTAAATTTGTATTTGGAATTTGACCTTATTTATATAGAATTAGCTAATAAATAACACTCAAGATTATATAGAGATAGCAGTGAACACATAGTGAGAACATTATCGTTTATACTGTTATCTTTTTTGAACAAATAGACTTGAATTTTTAGATTTACTAAATACTTGAGAAGATAGCAACAAAAATTACCATATGCGTCTCTACACACACTGTTTCTCCTATTACTAGCATTAGAGTGGTCTATTTGTTTCACTAAGAGAAGATATATTATTGTATTATTATTAACTAAAGTCCATAGTCAGCTGTGTTTTACAGTTCTATAGGTTTTAGTCACATTACCTAAAACTTGTCAAGGCTTCCGTACCCTCTTGCATAAAACTGGCAATCGCTGATTGTTTTACTATATCTACAGTTTTGCCTTTTCCAAAATGTCATATAATAAGAATCATACAGTGTGCAACCTTTTATAACTTAGTCCTTTTAGTTACAAAAATGTATTTACATTTCATCCATGTTGTTTTGTGCCTGGACAGTCTTTTTTTTTTTTTTAAATATTTTTTAGTTGTAGATGGACACAATATCTTTATTTATTTAATTATTTATGTGGTGCTGAGGATCAAACCCAGTACCTCACACATGCGAGGCGAACACTCTACCACTGAGCTACAATCCCAGCCCCCTGGACAGTCTCTTTTTTTGTTGTTGTTACTGCTAAATAGTGTTCTATATTATGACTATATCACCATTTGTTTATTCACTCACCTATAAAAGGACATCTGGATTGCATGCTTCATTTTGACAATTATTTATAGGTTATATATATATATATATATATACATATATATATATATATATATATTTGTGTGTAGGTTTTTATGTGGACATAATTGCTCAGTTTCATTGAGTAAACATCTAGGACAAAAATTTCTGGATAATATGGTAAGACTATGTTCAGCTTCATAAGAAGCTGATGAACTGTCTTCCAAAGTGGATGCACCATTTTGCATATCCATCAGCAATAAAGAAAAGGCTCCTGCTGATCCACTGCCACTGCAGTTTTTTACATTCTTTATATTTCTTTTGTTGGCTGGTTGATTATTCAAAAGGTATATGTTAGTATTTCATTGTTGTTTTAATTTGCAATTGACTAATGACATGATTTTGAGCATTTTTCCTAGGTTTTTTTTTGCCATCTGTGCATTTTCATTTGTGATGAGTCTGTTCAGATTCTTTGTCCACTTAGAAAAATTGGATAATTTATTTTCTCATTATTGACTTCAAGAGTTCTTTGTATATCTTGGATGTAAATTCTTTATCAGATTGTTTTGCAAATATTTCTTTCAGTCTGTAGCTTATTATTTTAAGATAAAATATTTTCATAAAACTATTATTAGATGCTGCAAATATATCAATGAAACTGGCATTACTTATCTTTTGCAAATCATTTAAGTAACTTATTCATTGATGAAGTCATATAAAAGAGCTCCAAATAAGTTGTCATAAAATAGCTTCTATGTTGTAACACTGTGTTATCACAAAGATTTATCACTTCAGTAAGAATAATATATACTTACATTTATATATACATATATAGAGAGATAAAAGATTTTGCAAGTTTTCTTTATGTCATATATTAATATATTAAATATTTGTTCATCAGTTGCTTGAGAACGAACAACATTCAAAACACTAATGTAAATTCAAGTTGTCTTTCAATTCAAGTTATTCCTGTCACTTGTTCAAAAGTAGGTGTGCTGAAAGACCTGTGGTAATGCCTGCATTTTCTAATATCAGAGTAATTATGAACTGTTAAGAAACAATTCCAAATAGTCATTGTCCACAGAAGGCATGGGGTTAATCTTTCTGGCTGCATAGGTAAATTCCATGGTCTATAATTCACCATTGATAAAATGTATGCCCCTATAGAAGTTATTTAACTTTTCTTTGCTTCAATTCCCTTTGTATGTAAAATGGTAAACATAATAGGTTTTTTAATAGATTATTGTGTTTCAGTGAAATGTTTTACTGTATGTACTCAGTAATCTTAAATGAAGGTAGTTGTCAAATACATAATATAGCATATAAATACAAGAATATATTAAATATCATAATAAGCAGTAAATAGTTTATATCTGAGATATCCCCCAGAAGCTCATGTGTGAGACAATACAAGAGCATTCAGAGGTGAGATGATTAGATTATTATAGTTATAGCCTAATGAGTGTGTTAATCCACGGATATGGATAAATTAGGTGGTAACTGTAGGCAGCCAGGATGTGACTAGAGGAGATAGATCACTGAGAGTGTGTCTTTGGGGTATATATTTTGTCCCTGTTGAGAAGATCTCTCTCTCAATGCTTCCTGATTTCCATATTCTGAGCAACTTTCCTCCCCCATGTCCTACCTTGATGTTCTGGTTTGTCTTGGACCCAAAACAATGGAATCAGCTGCCTATAGATTAAGACCTGTGAAACTGTGAACTGAAATAAACCTTTACCCCCTTAAGTTGTTCTAGTCAGATATTTTGGTCACAGTGACACAAACCTGACTAAAACAGAAAATTAGTACCAAGTAGTGAGGGTTGTTGCTATGACAACCTGACTAGGTGGTTCAGAAACTTTGAAGCTGGCTTGTTGGAGGAGGATTTTTGAAAACTTGAGAGATGCAAGTCTTAGAATATTGTAAGAAGATATCAATGGGCTATTCTGGTGGGAGCTCAGAAGACCAGAATGCCACTATGAGTGTGGACAGTAAAGATTGGGCTTGTGAGGTTTCAGAGGAGGGAGACCCAAATGGAAATTATTCTAAGAACATTAATGTTATCTTCTGGCAAAAAATTTTTAAGTTTTTAAAATTTTGCACATATTCTGAGACTTTTTTTGAGACTGAATCTAAAGGTGATGTGCTTATTAATATAGTGGAGGAGAACTCAAGGAAGCACAGCATTCTGGTAGTGGCATGGATATTGCTGGTGGGGTTATAGCCATGTTTACTGTGATAATCAGAAGCAGAAATCAGAGTGTAAAATCCAAACACAAAATGGAGTCACTCTGGCTCAGGCCTGCATGTATCTGCTAACCTGTTCTTTGTGCTTCTGTGATTAATGCTTTGCTATGCTTGCTTCTCACAGATGGAGGTGCATAACCACAGGCTGCCAAGACACCCCTGGCCAGTTACCTAAAGTTCCAGGAACTGAAAGGGGACATAGGAGGCCCTGTCACGGTTGAACTGTAAATAACTATAGATTGAATATCGGCCAAATCCTGTTGTTCTGAGTCATGTAGCTAGCCCACCCTATAATAACCTCTGAAACTCTCACTTCGGGGTCACTCTCTGAAGGAAAGGAGAGCTGACCCCAATCGATTGGCCTGGGTGCCTATTTCCTCAATAAACTTTGCTGCTTCTGCAGAGTTGTCTGGGCTGCACTTCTTGGGGAGAGTTGCGGGTTGGATGCAACAAGAGCAGAGTGGACAGAATTTTAAAATTTGAACTTTGTCCAGAAAAGCATGACTAAAATTGAGACTAAGGAAGTTGTAGTTGTTAAAGGAGATTATAGCCACTAAAGTGATGGTAAGTACTTTATCCAGATGATAGGAAAGGGGATTTGAGGGCATCTCAGCAATTGGCAAGATCAATACCCATCTGAGGCTCATAAATGGAAAACTAAAAATTTCTTTGGTAAGAGGCAATGGTGTCACCTTGCTTGAAAGGGGGTGCCTAACTAGTTATTTCACTGTGCTACCCCATGCAGAAACTCAGAGGCTTGTGGAGCTGTTTCCAGAAGACTTGTCTGCTGCAGATAGTAACAGACCTTGGTGTCAAACAGGTGGAGCTGATTTTGCAGCAGGATGCTGGAGTTAAGAGATCATGGAGGCTTCCACAGGGATTTCAAAGGAAGGCCTGAGAGGCCAGGCAAAGTGTAGCAGGGTTGATGTCCCTGTAGACTGCCCCCTGGAGGGTGATGAATGGATAAGTTAGAAGGAAGCTGAAGCTTCTATAGAGACCTCCAATATTAAGATATGTAATATGCCAGTAATATGTAATATGTGCCAAGGAAAGCTGTAGAAATTGAGCATAGACAATTCAAGAGAGAGGTGATGGGGGTCTGCAAACAGCAAGGCCATACGGGTGGAACTATATAAGCCCTTTGGAGAGAATATCACAATGCCATGTTCCCATGGCATATTCCCAGTGACCTACCTCCTCCAGGAGGTGCTGGACATGGAATAATAAGAGCTTATTTGCCCAGCTGAATTTCAGTCTTGCTTTGGTTTCATCCCTTCTTTCTATGCCCTTGTATTTCCCTTTGTAATTGAAAATGTAATCTGTGCCATTATATACTGGGTGTATATAACTTGCTTTTGAACTTTGCTCTCACAGCTAAGTTTCCCTTGAGTTTCAGATGATATTTGGGACTTGAACTTTGGGGCAATATTAAAACTTTAAGACATGGAAGAGGACCAAATGTATTTTACATCATAAGATGGGCATGAGCTTTGGGGGACTACGGATAGAATATCATTATTTAGATAGATATGAGGTGTCCCTCAAAATATCCATGTCTGAGACAATGAAAGAATTTTCAGAAATGAAATGATTAGATTATGAGAGCCATAACCTAAATTATAGATTAATCCACTGATATAAATTAACTCCAGGCAGGTAGGATATAACTGGAGGAGGTAGGTCACTGGGAATATGCCTTTGGGGTATACATTTTGTCTCCTGTTAGCAGAGTTCTCTCTTTCTGCTTCCTCTTCCCATGTCCTGAGCTACTTTTCTCCCCCATTCCCTTCTGCCATGTTGTTCTGCCATGACTCAGGACCAGAGCAATGGAGTTAACCATTTATGGACTGAGACTTTTGAAACCATGAACCAAAATAAACTTTTTTCTACTTTAAGTTGTTCTTGTTGGATCTTTTGGTTACAGTAATGCAAAGCTGACTAAAACACTCAGTGTAGCTCAGAAATATTACAGATGTTTGGAAGTAAAAGACTTTTATGGTTTCTTTACTCATTTGAGTGGTATATTTTCTAACAGCATTTTTTCCCCTTGACCTATATTTATATGAATAAATTGGTAAGAATTTACAAATAGATATTTATTTTATGTATACAAAGCAACTAATTTCAGCATATCAACTCTGATCATTCATAACACAAAGATGGAAAGATGCCTTGGCTATATATAAGTGGAAGTTTGGAATATGGTCCCCAAACATCTTCCAGGCATGTGTAAATTCATGTTTTAAGAGGCCATATTTTCCATCTGGAGGGGAAAAGAAATGATGATTGAATCAATAGCCAAGAAGAGCTTCCAGTTGTCTCTCCTTCATCAGAACAAACTGATGGTTTGGAATATATTGACAGGGAGGCAGAAGCTGAAGGTAGGATGCCGTTTTAATGGAAGAAATTTTTGCCGTTTATTTTTAGATCAGGAAAAGCAGTGAATAGGATAAAGTCCAGAACTGTATAGCAAGGCTCAGGTACAAAGGGAACTTTGGAAGATTTTTCAATTTGAGACAATAAAAGTTAGAATTTTTCACAAAGAATTTTGCAAATGTTTTTATCCATGTTTAGGCCATCTGTGTTTGCTAACTGGCACCAAGAGAAATCAGGATCGTACATTCCTGCAGAGTGTGATAGACAGTGATGCTCTCTTTCAATGTTTACATTTCAAAGAAGTCATTTCCAGGTCCTTGGAAAAACATGTATTGAGGTGTCACTGGCAAGAGGTTGGAGAAATATTCACATACATTTCAGAGGGTATGAGAAATGATTTACACGAGACTGGGGTTGTAATTCAGTGATAGAGTGCTTGCCTAGCACTTGTGAGACACTGGGTTTGATCCTCGACACCACATAAAAGTAAATAAATGAAATGAAGGTATGTGTGCATATACAACTAAAAAAAGTTTTTAAAAAGAAATTAATTATAATCACAAATTTTCTAAAGTAAATGCTCTAAGAAAAAAGAGGTAAGAGGCCTAGAATAAAGATATCCCTCTAAAATTTAGTCAAGCTGAAAGGAACCTAGAATATTCAGGTTGTCTTGGTCAGACTTGAGGTATCTGACTTACATAAAAGTAAATATGCCAGATAGTTCTGGTCATCAGTGATCATCATTGTGATGCAAGACATATTGGCTCTAGAAAGACATCAGTTTTATGTTCACTCAAATGTATGTGCAGAAACACCCATTTAAATTGCTGAAATTTGGTTTGTGGCCCAACAATGTGAGAATTTTCTGAAGCTTTTGAGAAATATGGAATCTCAGACCCAACCCCTACCTATGACACAACCCCTACCTATGCATTTTAACAAATCCTCAGGTTATTATTCCCATGCACTTATGGTGACAGAAGTATTGCCAGGCATTGTCTGCCTCGTTTTCATTCATCTCCATTAGGCATTTTCTATTAGTTCCAATTCCACAGGCCCTTTGCTTCAGATTTATGAGGTCACAACTAGTTAATCTAATAAGTGACACTATTATTGTGAATCAATGGGGAATAATGTATTCATGAGAACAAGAGAGCAAGTGGCCTCTTTCCTTACAGTGTGGTATTTTTTCTCCATCCAGTTACACAAAGACAAGAGATAGACCACTTCTTGTTTTTGTTTAACAAAATAAAAAAAAAAAAAATCAAGTTAAATAAGAGATGGATGCCTTATATAATCCTTAATACTACCCTTTACAAAACAGTTGTGAACCCCATGGTGAGGATCACTCAGGCATTTATACATGTAATAAGAATAGTACATGGTTACCATGACAATAAAACATTAAGATTTTTTTCCCCTTTGTTGGTAGAGAGAACTTTTTTCCTAGTGTTCTCTACATCTTTTGAAGGAAAATTTTTGGCCAATTTTTTTGCACTTATTATTATTTTTTTGATTCTAGTCTTAACTATTTTCTGTTTTATTTTATTTGTTCTAATTAGTTATACATGACAGTAGAATGCACTTTGAAATATTTTACATAAATGTAGTATAACTTCTCATTCTTCTGGCTGTACATGATATAGAATCACACGTCATGTAGTCATATATGCACATAGAGTAATAATGCTCTACTCATTCTTCTATCCTTTCTACCTTCCTATCCCCTCCCTTCCCTTCACCCCCCTCTGCCTAATTCAAAATATCTCTATTTTTCCGTACCCCATACCCCACATTGCGAATTAGATCTACATATTGGAGAAAACATTCAGCCTTTGTTTTTTGGGGATTGGCTTATTTTGCTTAGCATGATATGGAATAGAACCACCATTTAATCCAGCTATCCAACTCCTCAGTTTATACTCAGCACTTAAAATCAGCATACTACAGTGACACAGCCGAATCAATGTTATAGCAGCTCAATTCACAGGAGTCAAACTATGGAACCAACTTATATACCCTTCAACAAATGAATAAATAATGAAAACATGTAATAGATACAAAATAGAATATTATTCAGCCTTAAAGAAGAATCAAATTATGCCATTTGCAGGTAACGTGGCCATTTTGACAATGTTAATTCTGCCTATTGAAGAACATGGGGAATTTTTCCATCTTTAAAGGTCTCCTTCAATTTTTTTCTTTAGTATTCTGAAGTTTTCATTGTAAAGATCTTTCACCTCTTTTTTTTTAGGTTGATTCCAAAGATTTTTTTTTTTTTGAGGCTACTGTGAATGGGTCATTTTTCTAATTTTTCTTTCAGTGGTTTGATCACTGATGTATAGGAATGCATTTGATTTATGGGTGTTGGTTTTATTACCTGGGACTTTGCTTAATTCATTTATTAGTTCTAGAAGTTTTCTAGTGGAATTTTTTGGGTCTTCTAAATATAGAATCATATCATTGGCAAATAGTGATAGAGTTTCAGTTCTTCTTTTCCTATTTTTATCTCATTAATTCCTTTCTTCTGATTTCTCTGGCTAGAGTTTCAAGGAAAATGTTGAATAGAAGTGGTGAAAGTGGACATCCATATCTTGTTCCAGTTTTTAGAGGAACTGTTTTCAATTTTTTTCCATTTAGAATGATGTTGGACTTGGATTTATCAGAGATAGCTTCTGCAATGTTGAGGTATGTTCCTACTATCCCTAGTTTTTCTAGTGTTCTGAACATGAAGGAGCGCTGTAGTTTGTCAAATCCTTGCATTTATTTTGATTTCTCATTCTTTTCTTGATCAAGATGGGGAAGAATAATGCAACACTTAATATGCATTGCAATAATCAATCTGGCTTATCTCTTTATGTGCTAGGCAGTTTTAGAAATCTAGAAGTTCATTCAATGGAGTGAAAAATGTCCTCAGCAAGGGTTGGAGGAAGCATCAACTGAGGAGCCAAAGAACTTGGCCCCAGTGGGGCCTCCTATGGAGCACAGGTCCTTTTCCCAACCTCTTTCTCACTGTGGATTTAGTTTTCTCATTCATAAATTGAGTAGCTAGGAGAAAAATGTTATGTAAGTGATTTAGTCTAGGTCAATGCTTCTGGTTTTCTATGAACATGAAATTCTTCCGAAGTTGGAATATAAGCCTTTGTACTACAAGTGATTTCTAGGTACCTCCCACATTTTTCTATCGTGAACTTTTTCAACTTTTGTGGACTGGTCTGCAGATTGGCAGTAGTTTTTGTTGATTTGCCTGATGTACAGCCTGCTATGTGTTGTTCAGCACTTTAAGCAATTTCCTCAGGCACTTTAATATTGAAGGCTTAGCTCAGGGTATGGATTGTGAATGAAGTTGCTACAAAGCAATTTCACTTTTACAAGACCTACTCCTAGAAGGATGTGTATCTCAAATAATCCTACCATCTAAGACAAATTGGCAAACAGAAACATGAGTTGAAACAATCTTCATTTGAGGACAGAATAGGGGTATCTAACCATGGAGGAGAAATACCTTTATAAGGCAAGTATATCAGTTAATATATTATAGTTGAATAAAAGTCACTCAAATATATCAAGGCCTAATCTCTAGAATTTCTAAATGTTATCTTATTTGGAAAAAATAAAAAGGCTTTACAGATGTAATTAAATTAAGGATTTTGAGATGAAGTGATTACAGTGGATTATAGTGGTGGACTCTAAATACTGTCTCAAGTATCCTTATCCAAATGACACACACGTAGAAGGAAAAGAAATGTGAAGACACTGCTGGAAATTAAGTTTGGGGCCTTAAATACAGAAATGGCAAGGCAGCCTCCAGACGTTGGAAGAGGCAAAAAGCAAATTTGCCTGGAGAGGAAGCCCAGCCCTGATGAATTCAGACTTCTAACTACCAGAGTTGTGAGAGGACAACTTTTTATTGTTATGTCACTAGCTTGTGCTAATTTATTACAGCAACATCAGGTAACCAATATGCAGTTCAGTTTTAAAAGTAATTTTTATAAAAATATCTTGTCACTTTCCAAAAAAGATTAAGTGGAAAAATTTCATTTCAAGTCAAAGAAATTAGGTAGTAATCAGTGAATCAAAAGGATATGGCACTACTAAAAAAAGAGTTCCTCAAATATTGTAAAATATCTCAGAAATTTCAGGCAGGAGATGAAACTAAGACAAAACACATCCCCAAACCAGAGTAGAAGCACAGATTACAGCTGCTTAGAAGGAACTCTTCTAAAGAAAACAATCTTATAATGAAAGAAAATGTAAATGTAGAAACTCTTCACTAGGAATTCTCATTTTTTGTCTTGGGACAGAGTGCTCCAGTGGATTTTTATGAAATAATATTGTAAGCATGCCCTCATTACTCACAATGTGGCTACTGAATGGTTAGCTTATGTCAGTTTATTAAATCTTTTCAATAAGCCTTTGAGGTGAACTTATTTTTGGGCGGTGGAGTATACCAGGAATTGAACTCCGGGGTACCGAACCACTGAGCCACATCCCCAACCCTATTTTGTATTTTATTTAGAGACAGGGTCTCACTGAATTGCTTGGTCTCACCATGTTGTTGGTGAGATTGGCTTGAACTCACGATCCTCCTGCCTCAGCCTCCTGAGCTGCTGGGATTACAGGCGTGTGCCACTGCACCCAGCTAGGTGAACTTATTTTTAAATTGTGATTTCAAGATAAAACAAAACAAGACTTAGAAATTTTAAATAACTTGTCTCAAATCTTGTCAATCAAGTAGAGAGAATAATTCAAATCTTGTAAATATTCCTTAACTACTGTAGGGAAACCTCAAAGGATAGAAATTTTGCAGTATCCTTTTGTTTTTAGAATGAGTCTGATTAAAAATGAACTATCCTTCAAAACTTGGAGGTACTGTTTTGAAATACCCTATGAACACTCTCCAGAGGGGAACCCTGACATCACCATCATGGCCCATTGATAAGGAGCAGAGATTATTGAGACTGCTCTAACTGCTTCAATTCCACGTGGAGGCCTGTTCTATCTTTCCCTCTATGATGCTCTTGGCAAATTATTTGACACTTCAAAAACTTGAATCATGGTAAATATTTTAAGTAACAGTTGCAAGAATCTTGCTATGAGAAGAATATTTAGATATGACTATGATGGCATAAAGTCCAATCTATTGAACTGAGTACATTTGCAGGGTTATGTATTTTAAACTATGACTTCTGAAATCAATTTTGGTTTGTTTTTGGTTTGCTCATTCATGTATGTGTGTGTATGTGTGTGTATCTCTGTGTGTATGTGTTTTATCTCTTTTAGAAACTGAGATAGAATCAACCTAACTCCATAGCTGAGACCCCAGATATAGGAAAAGGTCAAATCAAAGCTTCTGTCCTGGGTTCATCTGAGATGTCTGTCAGTGACTTGACCTTCAATGAATTTTATACTCTGAGTTTTTTTAAGGTTGCCATTTATTAAAAGGGTCAGTTTACTGTCGCAAAATTGTTCTCTCAGAATATTCACTTTTATGAACCTAAGTCTAAACCTTTCTATCCTTCCTTCCCATATCAATCTACATCCTAGACCTATTATTCTGTCTACTCATCACATATTACCAATAGGACCATTAAAACTATGAATCTATATGTATGAAGTGACTACATTTACATGTGACTATTAATCAATATTCACTTGTAATACTGTAATATTAATCAGTATTATAATAAAACCTATTATAATTATAACACGTTTATCTAAAATGACCTCTTGCCCTTGTCTCATGGAAGCTTGTGTGCTACTTTAATAGTCAGTGTATCTATGACCACTGGCTTAGTACTTCCCACTTGTCAAATAGAAAGACATTTCCTGTTAATGTCTTTCAGAGATCCTCCTAAGGGCAGAGTTGTTTTACATTGCATGTACCCCTAACCTAACCTTTGCCAGACTTCTGTTTCCAGTTGCTACTCCTACTCTTTCTCTTTCCCTTTGTCTGCCCCTGTGCTGTCTGGCCACATTGATGTCACTTCTACAAGTTTGCTCCTGTCAACCTTCTCGAGCTGCCTGCACAAGAGTATTACAGCAGACTACTAGTAATGCCCAAATAGTTCTTCTCCTTTCACTCTCACTATAATGAAATCTAATTATTTGCAGAGAATCTCCAGCTGTTCAAAATGAGGATGACATGTCTTAGCTTCTCTTTATGCTGTGTGTGCCCATCAACTGAACTTTGGCCAATGGGGATGGACATCTAAGTGATACACAAAAGTTTTAAATCATATCTATACCTTTCCTAACCCTTTTCCCCTTCTCCTAATGACCTAGTTAAAATGTATAAGAATAGAAAAGCTATCTGGATCATGTAGAAAAAGGCTACTTTCTAAGGACATCAGAGCCAAGTTACAAGACTTTTGTTTATTTATGTTGAGGAGTCACTATTTAGGTCCTAGACTGCTTATATACCATCATACCTAGAAAATCAACTTCTCTCTCGTATAAAATGCCATTTTAGCTCCTTCCTGAGGAGTTCATCCATGCTAATGTAGGTATTAATCCATTTTGACCTCCCACACTCTTTGGTCCTGCTGGTCTAGGTGGTCCCCTAGTGCTTCTCCTTCTGCCACTGGATAGACAATATTCTAATATGATTCACAGAATCCTGCCACACTCTTCAGAACGTCCACATCACAGCAAGAGGTGGTTGTGATCATTAGCTCATTGATCATCTTGCTCTTTATCTGCTAGAAGACAGAAGGAGTGAAGATTGATTCACAGAAAAAAAAAAGTTCTGGAGATAGTCTTTTTTAAATAAAAAAGAATATTTTTTGCTCTTTATTAGTTCTCTCCAAGACCTTATAGGAAACATGGAGTTTGAACCAAGGTGAGTCAAGTACAACAACTATCTTTGTAGTCTGGGAAACTGATCAGTTTCCCTTAGTCTTTTTTATTAGTTTCAGTATATAATTCTATAATCTTTCTCTCCTCTCTCAATGGTCCTGTAGTCCTCTATTATGAAATTTCTGTTGGGACATAGCTTAACTCATTCTAAATGATGTGTCCATATCTAAACATTTTAGGCAAGGTTTAAAGAATTTTCTTTAGAAATTTTGCAACATGTGCAGTTAAGAAAATATGACTAAATGCCACAAATAAGGCTGTTTACATATCACATATACATGGGGTTCTAAAATGTCCTGGCTGAGAAGAGCATGATCTTCATAGTTCTTTGGAGAAATTATTATTCATCACAGAATGCCACTAGGAGTTTAAGACAAATCACCCAGTTACTTTTGAACTATAGGAGATACCTTATAAATACATAATATATATATTCTTTGTCCTGGATCTGTTTCTGACTGGAGATATTTCTTTGAATAAATCATCTAATCTCTCTAAGCCTCAATTTTGTTTCTACAAAATGAAGATATTAACCTTGCTTATTTCATGAGATTGTTGTGAGACTCAAATGGGAGAAAAATATATGAGAGGGCTTTGCAAATTGTGATAAAAAACATGTATTTGAATATTTATTATCATAAAATAAATCTTTTTGTAATTTTAAAATGTAAGTTTCTCTTTATTGTATTATTTAATCTCTATTCAAATGTTTTATTTTATATGTTGAGTCAATGAATATGTCTGTAATACATTTTATGTTCTGAATAATTTTTCATTACTTTAACAAATATTAACATGTACCGGATACTTTAAGACAAATGACAATTTGTTATTAACCTTTTGAGATGCTCAAGTTCAAATTGAGTATAAAGTAAAAAAGAAATGATAATGATTGCAAATTAATAACTCAATTATAGAGTTTAATGTAGGCTTATATTGGAACATAAAGATTTCCAGAAGGAGAGAGGCAATTTGAAGGATGTTGCACAGATTCCCATGGGAAGAAAGAGGTTTATAAATTAACAATAATTTTGATGCAAATAGCATAAATCTAAATACATCTAACTACAAAAAAGGGGGTGGGGTGGGGAGAGATTATGTTACGTAATTGATAAGTCCAAAGATGAATTTGTTTCAGGCTCAATTGGTATAGAAACTAAAAAATAACATCACAACTCTCTTCTGTCCCTATGCTTTTGACTATTTTCCAGTAAGATTCCCTGTATGGTGTCCAAAATGGTGACCAGAAGTCCTAGGTGTATCGATACTGGTTACAGCTGATACTGCCAAGAAGAGAGTATTTTCTCATGACTCTCCAGTAAAGACTTGGAGAGGACATTTGTATGTATTACATATTTAGCCATGAGCAATTATTGTGGGCAAGGACATGAGTTGTCTAAGTATTTCATCTGGATTTAGGAGAGCTCCTTCAAATGGAAAATGCTTGTTTAAACTGTATCCTCACATTTATGTATGTATGTATGTAATCATTTTTTTAAGGTCTTGCTCCTGTAAGCAATCAGGAACTTTGGCTGGGCCTAGGACTTTGTTGTTTCCTCTCTGTACAAAGCATATGTGAAAAGCATGGGGAAGGCTTATTAAATGTCTACTTAAAGAATGAATGAACAGGGGCTGAGGATATAGCTCAGTTGGTAGAGTGCTTGCTTCACATGCACAAGGCCCTGGGTTCAATCCCTAGCACCACAAAAAACAAAAAACAAATAAACAAAAAGAATGAATGAACAAAAGGCAAACAGATGTCAGCCTTGAAGGAAAAGAGTAAAGTTTCACCAGCAGCAATACGTGTATCTGTATATATTCTTAAAAATGTCTTCATTTCTCTATCCAAACTCAGAATTTCTTTCAAATATTTCATCAAATCCTCTATCAATATATCAAATCCTCTATCAATATATCCCTTGAATAATTAAGATTTTTCACTTTAATCTGTAATAAAATTTATGTTTTAGCATCAATCAAGGAAGTAAAAAGTTCTCAAAGGTATAGAACTTCATGTATTCATCCCCGAAGACAATTTTAAAGCATAAAACAAGTTCTCGCTTAGGCAATACAATAAGTTCATGAATATAAACTGACTTTTTATCATGAAAAAGTCAAATGTCAGTAATAACATGTGAGTCAACTGTAGACAACTTATTATCCACATAAACAAAAAAAATACAAGTAGATCTTGCCAAACTCTGCCAACATGTTGCCTTTATGAAGTTGGTTTCTTCCCCTAGGAGGCTCATCTTGTGATGCTCATGCGGCTTCCAATAGCTCTTAGGACTACATCCTTCCTCATTTTTCTCAATCAGAAAGAAGGAACGTCCTGTTCACCACAGTCTATTCAAAAGATCTAAGAGGTACTCTGAACTTGCTTAGGTCTACTCCCCCTCCCCGAACCAGTAACTATCTAGATACATTAGTTTGAAATTCATCTAGAATAAAAAATACCATGGAATGGGGAACAAAAAAGCAGAAATTTTTTTTCTGACAAATTTGGAATTTTGAAGTCAAAGGTAAAAGTGTCTGTAGAATTGACTTCTTCTGAAGACCTCTCTTTTAGGCAAGAGTTACTCTGATTTATTCATTAAGCAAAAATCCTGAATGCAATATACTATTGTTAAGTATAGTTCTCATATTGTACATTAGATCTCCAAACTTATTTATCCTACATATCTTCTACTTTGGGTTTTTTGACTACATATTAACATATACTCTTCACACCCATATCCTGCTAACCACTGTTGGACTCTGTATCTTTACATAGTTCACTTTCCCTCCTTTGAATCCAAATACGAGATCATACAACATTTTTCTTTCTGTTTCTGGCACTCTTCACTTAGCATAATGTCCTCCAGTTCCATAATGTTGTGGAAAAAGGCAAATATCTTCCTTTATGTGACTGAATAATATTCTATTGGGAGTGTAAAACACAGTTTCCTTATTCATTAATGTATGGATGGATTTGAGTTTTTTTTTCTGTATCTTGGCTATTATGAATATTGCTACAATGAATATGGAAGTGCAAATATCTTTACAAAATTGTTATTTCATTTTCTTTAGAAAAGGGATTGATGGGACATATGACAGCTATATTTTTAATTTCTCCAGGAGCCTGCATACTGTTTTACAAAATGGCTACACTGATTTACATTCTCACCAACTGTGTGCATGGATCTCCCTTTTCTCCTCCTCCTCCTTACCCTCCTCCTTCTCCTCCTCCTCCTTCTTCACATTTTCACCGGGATCATTAATGTCACCCAAAAAATCTTAAGTGTTAGACAATGTAGGGATTTTTAGAGGTGAAACAATTAGATTATGAAAATTATACACTCATCAATGGATAATTTGAATGAACTGCTGGGTGATAACTGTAGGCAGGTGGGGTATACCTGGAGGAAGTAGGTCACTGGGGGCATGGCCTTAGACTATATCTTGCCCTGGATCCTCTACCTTCTCCTACTCTCTTCCACTCTGTCTGCTTCCAGGTTTCCACGAGATGAGCAGCTTTCCTCTGCAATACCCTTCTGCAATGAAGTTTTGCCTTATCTTAGGCCCAGAGAAATGGAGTTAGACAACCACAAACTGAGTCTCTGAAACCGTGAGCTCAAAGTTTGTTGTTTTCATCTTTAGTTGTGTATTTTCCCTATTATATATTTTGAATATTAATCCCTGAAGATAATGTTGGTTTGAAAATATTTTTCCCATTTTATAGGTTGCCTTTTTACTCTTGATTTTTCTCTGTGTTGTGCAGAAGCTTTTTAGTTTCATGTAGTCTCTTTTATTTATTTTTGGTTTAGTAGCCTGAGCTTTTGATGTGATATCCAAGAAATTATTGCTAAGGCTAATGTCAAGGAGGCTTCTGCCTGTGTTTTCTTCTAAGAATTTTATGGCTTCGGATCTTATATTTAGGTCTTTTATCCATTTTGAGAATTTTATTTATGGCATAAGATTAAAGTTCAACTTCATTCTTTTATATGTAGAAATTCAATTTTCCTAGTGCTATTTATTGAAGAGTTATCCTTTCCGTATTGTGTATGTGTGTGTGTGTTTGGTGCTCTCATCAAAAAGTAGTTGACTCCACATGTTTGAATTTATTTCTGGGCTCTGTATTCTGTTAAACGGGTCTATTTTTCTGCTTCTATACCAGATGGCTATGTGCCTTTGTAATATAATTTTACATTAGGATATGTCATGCCCTCAATTTGGTTTTGTTCCTTTCAATATTGCTTTGGCTACTTCGAGTCTTCTGTTATTCCATACAAATTCGAATTGTTTTTATATTTTTGAAAAGAATGCCTTTGGGATTTTGATTGCACTGAATTAGTGCATTGCTGAAAGTAGTATGGCAATTTTAACATTATTAATTCTTGTAATCTTTGAATATGGAAGAGATTTCACTTGTTTGTACCTCTTCAATTTCATTAAATGTTTTGTAATCTTCAGTGTACAAGTCTTTCAATTCCTTGGTTAAATTTATTCCTGAGAACCTTATTATACTTTTTCAATGTTATTATAAAAGACATGGTTTTCTTGATTTTCTGTATCACTTGTGATTATTTCTGTATGGAAATATAATGGATAACTGGTTCCTATGGTAGTTTGATTCATAGTCTTTTGAGGAATCTCCATACTGCTTACCAGAGTGGTTGTACTCATTTTCATTCCCACCAAAAATATATAAATGTATCTTTGTCTCCACATCCTCACCAGCATTTATTATCTGGCATTAATCTTGCTCAGCATTGCTTTGGCTATTCTGTAGCTTTTATTCTTCCATATGAATTTTGGGGCTGTTTTTTTCCTAGTTCTGGGGAGAATATAATTTGATCTTTTGGTGGGGATTGCATTTAATCTGCATGCTGCTTTTGATAGTATGTCCTTTCCTTGGTATTTTTCCAAAAGAACTAAAAGCAGCATACTGTAATTATACAGGCACATCAATGTTTATTGCAGAGCAATTCACAACAGCCCAGTTATAGAAACAGTTCAGATGCCCATCAACAGATGAATGGATAAGGAAAATGTGGTATATGTATATATACCGAAAAGAAGAATACAATTATGGTATTTACTGGTGAATAGATGAAACTGGAAATCATGCTTGGTGAAATAAGCCAGATTCAGAAAGTCAAAGTTTTCTCTCATATCCATAAGCTAGACTAAAGTAAGTGAAAAAAGTTGAAGGCATTCCATAAAAATAAAAGGAAGATCAGTGGAGCAGAGAAGGCAATTGAAGGTGAAGGAGGAGGGATGGGACAAGTGTGGGACTGTGGAATGAAATTGACCAAATTTTGCTATCTCTGTATGATAGTATACAATGGTAAATTTCACCTTATATGTCTCTATAAGTCACTAATTAAAAAGTAGCCACTCAAGCCACTGAGTGAGTAGAAACAAACACCTAGAGGTCTTGAGATGTTCTTCTGAAGATACTTAAGCAAAATGAAAATAAGGGTCCAGAAAATAAACACCACTTTCCAAAAGTACAAATACAAACAAATAAATGAAGGAATGAATGGAAGATCAGTAGAGTAGAGAAAGAAGAGCAGGGGGAGGGAAAAGAGAAGGAAAGAGGAAGTAGTGGAGAACTGAATTGGAGTAAATTATATTCCATCCATGGGTAATTATGTCAAAATGAACCCCAATATAATCTACAACTTTAATTCCCAAAAATATTAAAATTTTAAAAAGAGACTTAAAAAATACTGTGAATTTTTATATGTCAGTTTATTTCTTGCAACTTTACTTAGTTTATTTTTTAGATCTGATGGTATTTTGAGGGGGAGTTAAAGTCTTTGCAGTTTTCTACATATAGGATTATCACTTGCAAATAGAGATAATTTTATCTCTTTCTTTCAATTTATGTACCATTTTTATTGTCATTTCTCTTTACAATGCCTCTAGTACCCTCTTGAATAGATGTGGGGAGAGTGGGTATCAACAGACGCCTCAGAAATAAAAGGTATAATGAAGAGCAATTATATGCCAACAATTTTGATAAGCTAGAAGAAATGGACAAATTCAAAAAAAAGTGCATCAGGAAGAAATAGAAAGCCTGAACAGACAAATAACAAGAGATTATAGTTGCAATTTAAAATTTCCCAACAAAGCAAGCCCACGCCCTGATGGCTTTATACTTATCTTTCCAAGCAAAGTTAATATCAGCACTTCTTAAATTATTTGAAAAAATAAAGTCGAAGAGCATACTTCATATATTTTATGAGGCCAGTATCACCTTGACACTTAAGCCAGACAAAATACCACAAATAAAGAAAACTATAGACCAATATATCTGATAAATATCCATATTAAACTTCCAATAAAACATTAGCAGTTCCAATTCAATAATCTATCAAAAAGATCATAAATCATGATCAAGTGGGATGTATCCTGAGCATATAAGGCTAGTTTAACAACACGAATCTATGTGACTTCACATTAATGGAGTGAAAGAGAAAAAAACATGATCATATCAATTGATGTAGAAAAGGCATTCAACAAACTTCCATGCCCATTTTGATAAAACTTCTAGCAGTTTAGGTATAAAAAATAGTTTTTCCACATAATAAGTATATTTATTAAAAACCCACAGTTAACATCATAACTAAAGAGGAGTAAGTCAAGCTTTTCTAAGATAAAAGATAAGCCTAGCCATACTCTGAATTTGAAGAAATATGTTAACATTCTAGAATCATTCTACTGTGTTTCAGCTTTTTACATGATTGTTCTGAGATGGATTTATGCATTTACCACCTATAGCTTTTGCATGAATGGAGAAAAGTAGCTATTTATTTACAACTATAAAGCAAATTGGATTGATCCAAAGCACAGAAGTTCATTGCCTTAGAGAAATTTAGAGTTAAAAGGAATCTGTTTCATCATGGATACCAGCACCATCCAATGGAACTTTCAGTGATGATAGAAATTGTATATATTTGCTCTTTTCAGTACAATGGCCACTAGTTTCATGAGGCTATTAAGCTCTTGAAATGTGGCTCTTGTGCCTGAGGGACTGAATGTTTTACTTTATTTAATGTTAATTAATTTAAACTAAAAAAGACACATGTGGCTAATTACTACCATTGTGTACAGCCTAGATGGTATCTTACTGTGTATCAATGCTAAATACTGACAACTATACCTCTATAACAACCTCATCAGGCAAGAGCTATTGTTTTTATCCTGTTTTCAAATTAGGACAACAAGACAGAGTGATAGACTTCTCTGTACTGAGACCTAGATAATCTGACTCTAGAGCTTAAAACCACTAAGCTTCACCTCATAGGAAAGAAACAAACTTCTATGAATGTAAAATGTTCTCTTCTTGTCTTATAAATAATTAATGCCAGAGCTTGGACTGTAACTCACATCATTACTGAGCATCACTGGGCTTCAGGTTCCAAATTTATTGTCATTCATATCTAGATATTTTGGAGTGTCTAGAAAATGCTGGGCTATTAATACTAGAGACATAACAGTGAAGAGTGGGACTGTTTGGAACTTTTATTCAAAAGGAGTATGAGTATGCAAAATAAACATGAGAAATAGTAAATTACATAGTAGGTAGAGGGTGATGGGTGCTTTGCAAGGAAAAAGCAAAGGAGAGAGAGAGAGAGAGAGAGAGAATGAGAGAGAGATCGAGCTCAGATCAAAGCTGAAAGTACCAAGACTGGTGGTTGCAGTTTAAAATACAATAGGATGAACTTTAGGGAGAAGATAGAATTTGAAGAAGTGCTTCAAGAAAGGAAAATAATTCATTTTGAAATAACTTAAGAAAACAAATTTAAAGCAAATGGAATAGCCAGTAAAATGTTCTTAAGGCATGTATATGCCTAGAAAATTCCAATCATAGTCAGGAGGCCAATATGACGACAACAGGAGTAAGGGGGGAAATAAGAGGAAATAAAGGGAAGATTTTTGTGTTGGATACTGAAGGATAACAACAATTTTCATAATTTGAATTAGATGTATTTTAACTAATATATAAAACAAGATTTTTGCATAATAATTCAGTACATGCAATATTTTGATACTTATATTGTCATCTATAGTTTTCCTATTGTACAATAGCACACCAGGACTTTTTACTCCTAACTGTAACATAGTACTTGTATTAGTGAGAGTTTACTATTTTTGTTTTAATTTTTATTTTTTTGGTAACAGGGATTGAACCCAGGGGCACTTAGTCCCTGAGCCACATCCTTAGCACTATTTTTTTTTTTTTTTATCTTGAGACAGGGACTTGCTAAGTTGTTGAAGCTGACTTTGAACTTGGAATCATCTTGCCTCAGCCTCCTGAGCTGCTGGGATTACAGGCATGAGCCACTGTACCTGGTGGAAGGTTTTATTTTTAATGGAACACTAATTTGTTTAAAAATAATTGAAAATGACCTAGGTAGATTAATTGGGAAAGAATATTAAAATATTCTCCACATCACAGAATTCATGTTTTGCATTTTTCTTCTATTTGAGGGTATCTGTTCAGCTTAGAAGTCCTATATATACACATTTTATCTACTTGTGCATTCACATATACATAAATACATATGTAATTGAGTACTTGAACATTAGCATAAATGCATATGTGTATTTGTGCATTTGTACAGAGATAGCATATGTGTTTTTTAAGTAAGGATTTTCTAGAAGAACAGAATCAATATGTGTACATGCACATTTTTTATTTTACTTTTCAAAAATTTTTTATAAAAGGGTATTTTTTAGATTGGCTTATAGAAGCAGAAGCTGGACAGTCTAGCTATCTGCAGACTGAAGGGCAGGAGGAACCAATAGCTACTCAATGAAAAACCTGGAGCCTCAGAAGAAGAGGGACCAATAATGCAGACTGAAGGCCTGGGAACTCCCTGGATAATTACTGATTATAGTCTACTCTGGAAGAATGTCCTATGTGTTCAGACAATCCAAGCACCTGCCCAAGAAAAATGGAGCTTGTATCAGTTGTTGACTTCCTTCTTTTCACCCTCCTTCCATCCAGTCCCTCAGCCTATTGGATTGCAGGAAGTGTTTCCCCATTAAGTTTACTATCTCACATGCCAATCATCTCTGGAAACACCCTCATCAATACCCGCAGACGTCTCTGAAACCTAGGCATCACTTAATCCAATTAAGTTGGCAATCTAGATTCACCATCATAGTACCTGTTGACCAACCTTTCCCCATCCTTCCTTCCCTGCTACTCTCCCCAGATTCTATTAACCATCATTCTACTCTCAACTTCTATTAGATCAACTTTTAGATTCCACATAGAAGTGAGACCATGCAATACTTGTCTTTCTGAGCCAGGCTTATTTCAACCAACAAAATAATCTCCAGTTTTACCCATGTTGGCACAAGTGACAGGATTTCATTCTCTGTGGCTGAATAGTAGTTCAGCTTGTACATATACAACATCTTTTAAACCCTGAGTGAAATTAGAGTTTATTACTACATTTCAAATATAGAAATGCCTTTATCTTACTCATTTTTAAAAATGATTGTTATAATTGTTTTGGGTTGAAAAAAAACCAATTAAGAGACTGCTTGGGTAATTGGGATAAATGATGGTATCTCACTAGAGCTGTGATATATGATCAAATTCTGGATATACTTTGAAGGTAGAGCTAATTGAACTGTTAATCAGTAATATTCAAGGTAAGAAAAGAGGATAGAAATGAATTATGACTTCAAGTTTTGGAAAGTGTTCAATCAACTATGATAGAAAAAGCTTTTTGTGGAGCAACAGCTCCACGTGGGGAGGAAGATCAGAAGTTCCCAGGTTTGCCCTCTGGAGTTTGAGATAACCATTAGTTATAAGGTTGAGATAGCAGAGAAGTGGTTTGATACATGAGCTTTGGATGTGGAGAATTATCTAGGCTAAAGATATAAATTTTGGATGAGTTAGCATATAGATGACATAAAAACAATCAGAGGAGTTTGTGTAATAGCAAAGATCAAGAAATTGATCATATTGATTCCATCATTATGAGACCCAGAGACAAAAAGAAGAGAGAGTGGTTAATGAAATAAGAGAAAACATCACTGTGTGTCTTTAAAAGAATCAAATATTATAGGAAATGATCAATTCTATCAACTGCTAATAAGAGGTTAGCATATATTTTACTGGATTTTGCATCCTGGAACTCACTGGATATGTCATTGACAAAGCAGTTTTATTGTAGTTTAAGCATGAAAATTTGGTTGAAGTGAGTCTGAGATAAAATCAAGAACAGGAATTAGAGTGAGTAGTGTTAATTCATTTCAAGCACGAAATAGGAGAGTACTTCATTGGAGATCAGATTTCAAAAAAAGATGTTTGATTTTTTTGTATTTATGGAATAAATTTAAAAAATGTTTTTATGCTATTGAAAAAAGCAAAAGAAGCTAGAACATAATGAAGGAAAGGATTGCCTCAACAAAATGGTTGAAATAGAAGGGATGGAATTTGATGCAAAGGTGGAGAAACTGGTTTAACTGATAGACAGGAAAACAAAATGTGGGTGGGTACAAATGCTGCTGAATGGGAATTTTTAAAATTCTACTTAGTTATTTCTAGACCAAAGCAAGTAAAAATAATTTTCACTTGGTATTTGGTCTCAAAATTATTCAATTTGGTTCCTATCTTAAGTTGTTACTATTTTGTTTATTTATTCAGGTTTTTAAAAAAAATGTCTATTCTAGACCTAAAAAATGTTTGGGATGGACATTGTTAGATGACTATGTAATACATATGTTCTCATTTTTCTTTCTTCAGTTTTGTTGGATGGAAATGTGCCAGCTGAGATCCTTTTTCAGGAATTGATGACATTATCTCACAGTTCTGGCTAAAGAAATAGAAGCTGAGAGTTGTGAGAAAATCATATTTTCTGATATATAAATACGACAAAATTTTTCCTTCTTAAAATGAATATGTCCTACATGTCATTGCAGCAAGAATCCAAATTCCATCCCTTATATTTCAACCAAGAATCCTGCAGTTATGAGGTGGTAAGCATGAAGATCAAAGTAGACATACTAAGAAAAGCAGGGTAAAATGATGGATAGATGCTACGCCCCTAATAATAATATTGAGCCACCATTCAAACTATGGGATATCTATTGCATGAAATGAAACAATAATGCCACTTTAGGAGGGTTTTTCTTATTGGTAGCCAATTTATATAAAAATTTTCCTAAGTGGCTGTGGGCATTTGGAGTTGTTAATTCTGTGAGATTTATGTGACATGGATATTCTTTTCCTGAGGCCCTCTCTTTGATCTTTTAGACTGATCATGAGAGGAGGTTCAGAAGTGCAAGACTTGTGGTGAGAACAACCAGAACAAAGCTTAGTTTTAAGAATATCTAATAGCTTTCTTCTCAAAAGGACAGAATGCCTACAGAAAGCCTGATTCTGTTTTCCATGAAAAAGGGAATACATACTGATTCTCCTAGTGTCAAATCTCTTTTCATTATTACCCCCTCTCTGATAATATAGGCCCCCAGCCACATACACAAAAACACACTTTCATATACACATACACATTTATACAGAAACGAAATCACATTTGCATTTTATTGAATTTGAATTTATTAAATTTGAATTAGAGTATCAGTATATAAATATTATAGGAACTAGATTAAATACTGAAAAGACTAGATGAAAATAAGAATAAACTAAAAAAAGCATTAAAATAAAAAGGAAAGCCTTTATGCAGAGTATTTATCAAAAATCAATTTATCTATGAGTTAAATATGTCACCAATGGAGAATGGAAGAACAATGGATGTTTAGAAATCCTCTCCTTCAACTTATATGAGAATATATATGTACTATTGATGAATATAGTGTATTACAACATAGAAGGATAGTATAAAAGAAGTAATTATATTTACTTATATAATATTTAATACAAATGTATTAGTAAATTGCATTACATTCATAAAATTAATATAAAGATATTTATTACTAATATATTCATAATACATATGAGCAATAAACATGATTTTACTATAAATGGAGCAATTAAATATAAATATTGTTAAAATATTTAATTAAATATTATTACATTTTATATAATTGCTCCACTTATAACAATAAATGTTTTCATTGCTTACATACATCATGTGTTTGAACTATTGCATGACAATTTGCCATATATCCTTCACATTTCTGTATATCTTGTGATAGCATTCTTTTTTTGTTCTGGATTATATTTTCAAAGATATCTGGACAGCAAACATTCCGGAATGATAGAGAAGTATCTCTCTCTCTGAGGCAAAGGCAGATGTGTTTACTTCCTAGGATCATAAAAATAATGTCTTCCTTTGAGACAAAGGCTGGATAGATGGGGAGTTTCCTAAGGTCAGGGTTCCTCATACTGATCCAAGTCTCTGCAAGTACAGCATGACCTTCACTGCTCTATATTATTCCCATAAGCCTTAGAGGAGAATGTGAACCAATGACAAGGTGAATCCCATGCTTCCTGCTGTGCTGCGAATAATACAGGGTATTGTGTTTGACCCAGGAGTCTTCTGTCTTCTTTCAGCATTTGGAAATGTGACACACTGATCTATTAGCTTTTGAATAATATAAAAACTTTCTCTTTTACAGTTTTTGGTATATTGATTGTACTATTCTACATCTTCACTTTATTGGTCTTAGGTGCCTTTAACTTACTTCTCATATTTGCCCCTCAAAACTTTAACACTGTAATTTAGAAACTTATAATGCCACATCCTAAAACTGTTTCTTCCATGAAACCTTCCCTTGTGGTATGTTCTGAACCAATAATCTGTATTCTTTTTCTATTTAGAACTTTAGCATTTACTTGTCATTAAATAATTCTACACGTCATAATTTAAACTGTGTGCTTGTGATATCTTTCCATTTTATTGTGAATAACTTGTGGGAAAGTGCATTTGGTTCATTTTGGATTTCCTAAAGCACCTTGACCAGTGCTTTAACTAAACATAGTATAATGCATTTGTGGAATTATCCAAGAGAATGATATCATTAGAAAGACATTTCTTCATATTGATTTGAATTATTAAAGAATATATGCATGTGGCAATTTAGAAATTCAAAGGGCTCTCATTTATTATCTAATACAATTAATTTTATTCTAACATTTCTGTACAATAGGACTGTAAAATTTTAAGAAGAAAGGGAGCTGTGTGGATCCAATTCTGATTCCTGATTTCATGTATTTAATTTCAAAAAGTTATTACTTTGAAAATCATTTTAATTTTGAATATTGTACTTCTTGTGAATAGTAAATAAAATTGGCATTTAAATATTTTTTCCCTATCTCATTTTGCCTCTAGGCTTTCTTCTAAGGAATTCAAAGCTATTATTCCATTTAAAAAATGCTACAAGGAAAAGATACTAAAAATTCTACAGCTGTACATTATGAACCTTCTCAGAAGAGAAAAGCAATTCTCTTTGTATGCAAGGTGAAGGAGAATGTCAAAATTATATTCACATAGAGTAATATTAACACAATATTAGAGCAGATTAAAAGTCAGAAATGAGAATTTTATGTGAAAACTTGTCATGTTGTAAATCATGTAAATTTTCTACTATAACTATTATTATTCTTTTAATCCCCACTTGATAATGCTCTTCTTAATCATACAAGATTCCTAAAGAATAGACATGAGTACAATTATTAAGAAATAATAGGGCTTAGAACACATTATGCTGGCTCTTACTCTTTTAGCTATTAAAGGAGACATGATGAATTAACATATTTTATTTTTCACTGAAATATTCTAGTGGGAATTAAGTTATTTGACTGTAAATGATTCCTCCTCTGTTTATTGGTCATGAATGTATGTGTGTATATTCAGGTGGATTTATTGGGATGGAGGGTATAGGATAGTAGAAAAGTGTTTGTTTAAAGCAACATTAAACAGAATAGCTGATAATTCTGAAGTGTACTATGAAAAACAATAAGGTGATACTTCACCACAGTATGTGTGGTGAAGCCAAAATAAGTATCACATAAAAATCTATTAAAATAATTATCTATATGTTAATTCTGGATAAGAAATAGATCAGGATACTTTATAAAATAAATTACAATATTTTACAATAAAAATAAAAAATACCTAAAAGTGAGCAGCTTGTTGTGGTAAAACATAAAGTTAAGTAGTATTTATGATCTAAAAATACTTTGTATTTTTTTCATTAAACATTTACCTAAATATTTTTCAAATATTATAGATCTAAAATAAAATATTAATATTTAACCATAGAAAGATATTTTCTAAGATGTAGACTATGTTAAATGTCACCAAATGATTAGGAATATCATGTCTATCTTGAAATAAATTTTGTTATTGTGTACTTGTTTACATAGTAATACTTATGAAATACAAAGCTGAATATAATAATAAAGTGATATTATTTTCCCATTTGAAATCTTGTAGTAAAAATTAATTTGATAATTATCCCTGGGGGCAGGAGAAGAGCTCTGAGAATTTAAATAGTTCCTTATATAGTTACATATTTTTAGGAGAGGAGACTGGCATGTAATTGTATTGCTAAATTTGGATTTTGAGAATTAAAAAATGGACCCATTTTAAGAGTGTAGATCAGATTACTGACACTTGAGTTCCTGTATGGCCCAGGCTGGTGATACAGGTGACTCAGAATGGTCTCTGAGTCTCTCAGGACTTTTCTGAAAGATGAAGCCATGCCATTCAGCTCTGATAGGATCTCAAGTAGAAAATACAAAGATTCTTTATTTTTAATTCCATTCAATAATCACCTCAACAGAAAATCATCTTTTTTGCCCCCTGTCTTTAAAAAATTTAAATCTGTAACTTAAATTTAAGTAAATAAATTCAAAATTTATAATTTAAATCTTCTTAAATTTTGTCCAAGTCACTATTACCATTCGTTTTGTTATTGCAATAGCCTCTGAATGAATAACTCTGTGTCTCTAAAAGGAAAGAGGGAAAAAAACAAAAACAAACAAATAAACAAACACCAAAAAAAAACAAGAAAGATATCCCTGTGTCTACCTTTCCAGCTACCAAAAACAAAAATTTTTAAAAAAAGTAATTCTTTAGAATTTCATTCAGGATATGCTCTTTCTCTAGTCAAAACTCTCAGGCATCCCTCAGAGAAAAAGGCAAAACCTTTGCAATGGCCCAAAAGTCCAGCATGTTCTTTTTGCCCTTCTACCTGTTTAATCTTTTGCACTACTCATCAACTTTCTTCATCTCTCTTTAGCCACATGACCTAGTTGCTATGATTTTCTTACTCCCTTTGCTTGAGAATCTCTTTCCTTTCTTCTGTACAGGGCTATATCTTCATGATCTGGTGAAAATCCACTTGACGTAACAACACTTGGATGTAATACAATTTTTGTGCTAACCATCTAGCATTAGGATCAAAACCCAAAGTTAAGTGTTCAATCTTCTATAAAACTGTCCTCACTTCAGACACTAGCTATATTTCTGATCAGCTATCAATACATTTAGGGATATTTATGACTCCCTCACCTCAAGTTTAATAATTTAGTAGGAAAGTTCACATACTTTAGGAAAGTATACTAATAAGGTGAGGTCTAGGAGGGTCCTGGATGCACAGTGTTCACGCCATGCTACCTTCTTGTGGAATCAGGGTACACTACTTTCTCAGCACTTCCACGAGTTCACCAACCTGGGAGTTCTATTGAATTTCAAACTTCAGAGTTTTCTTGAGGCTTCACTATGCAGGTATAATTGATGAAATCATCAGCCATGTGATTGAACTCAATCTCTAGCTGGAATCCTTTAAAGTGGCCCAAAGTCCCAAACCTCTAATCACAATGTTGATCTTTCTGGAGACTAGCCCCCCACCTCCATCCTATAACTACCTAGTGATCCATAATGAGTCACCTCATTAGCCTAGTTATCTAATTAAAACTAACTATTAGATAGTTTATCACTCAGGAAATTCCAGAAATTTTAGAAGTTCTACGCCAAAAGCCTGGGACAAAGACCAAACAATTATTTATTATGTCATACCCCACATCCTCTAAGTCTTGTTATATTATCCATAAGGTTACATTTATCAGTAAAGTTTACATTACCAGCAAGGTTTTCCTTGACTATATGCAATAAAGCATCTCACTCCATGTTTTCATATTTGACCGTTGACTTCTTTTAAAATCTCTACTCCAATCTCTCTTTGGTTCCACATTTGGACAAGCTGACAAGAAATCCCATCAATGCATGCCTCCTCCTTTGGCTACTCTGTGAGAATTTCTAAACTTGCAATTCTCTAGCTTGTACATGAAAACTTTTATCCAAACCCACTGTTTAAAAACTAGGAACACTTAACCTACTCTCTCTGCCTTCATCAAACTAGCCAAATTTTCTTATGTGCACCTTTCTCTCCCCACTGTTGTATTCTCTTGACATGTAGGGTGCCTGTAGACATGATGTCTAAACCACATTTTGGATGAGGATCCATTCTGCCTGTCTCTCAATTTCAAAATACCATCTGAACTAAAATCATCTCTCCTTCCCATGTGCCCATTAATAATTTGAATCTACCATTTCTGGTTTATATGTGGCCTTAGTATTTATCAACTTCTGACATATTATAAATATTACTTTCTTTGTTTACTGTGTATCATCTCTCTGGAATATAAGTTTCACAAGAACAGAATTTATGTTTATTTTATTCCAGTGTCTAAGATAAGAATTAAGTATTGAATAAATATTTCTTCAAATATTTTATCTTACATTTGTGCTTATCAAATGACATCATTTCATTTTGAATTAAATTTTTGGCTGATTTAATGGCTCCAAACCATAACTATTTTTTTTAACTCACTCTTTGTGCAGAGGTTAGCAGTTTGCCTGCAGGTTCACTCATGAATCTTCAGTCTTCTTCCATTTACCCAAAATTTCTGTTTCTGGGGTTTGGTTGGCTGTTGATTGGAGCAGCAGAGCCAAAGAATCTAACAGTTCCCTTAGTCTTGCAGGAATACCTTGTAGCTCAGTAGGATTCTAAGAATAATAAAAGCATTCAAAGCTGGTTTGATTTTTTTTTCTGCCACACTCTACTGGCCAAAGCAAATTAAAAGTCAAGCCCAGATTTAAAGGGTGGAAAATTATCTACCTTTTTATTGGTGGGAGAAGTTGAAAATGCACATTGCAGTTGATACAGATTCAGGAAGGGGAAAGATATTCTGTAATCAATCACAGATCATTTTACTTATTTTCTTAAAGGAGAAACTATGAAAATTCCTATGCCCCATTATTTAAAAAGATCAGCAAATACATTTTGCTGATCTTTTTAAATAAGATCAGCAAATTACTGTGTACCAGTCAGCAAGCTCTAATGAAAGTTTCTTATCTCTACACCCTATCAATGATATCTTCTTCTTTTACTTCTTAAAAATTAACATTATCTCTACCACATATGAGTTTCTATGATTATACTTCTCTTTTTCCTCTGAATATCTGAAATATACCTCTTTTTTATTCCCACAGATCACTAACACAATATTATCTTGTTATCTCCATTTAGGAGAGATCTGTTTATTTTCAGTATTTTAAAAATCATCCATGAATTTATTAAATTACAATGGTTAAGTATCATCTTATGGTTGCTCCCTCTTCACCTCTTGCTCTTACCTCATATGATGAGATTCTCTGAGATCTTGGTAGAGTTTCCTGCTTCTTTTGCAAATCTGCACAGCTTCTAAGTTGGTGCTTTACAGACAATGATGGGGGCAATGTCAATAATTCCTGGAGTTCAGTAGTTTAAGATTGGCAACCTGTTTGTATCAGAGCTCAGGAATGCACTATGTCTAATTCTCATTGGTGTTCGATGTCATTGAGAAAGGAGGAAAAGAAGACTCCAAATAGAGACTAACTATTAAGGAAGGAAAGTCTGGAGAATAGGTAAAAGTATATAATTATATTTCATTGTAAGTGGTAAAAAACTACTTACAATGATGTCAAAATCAGTACATAAAGAAACTATTATATTTATTTTGGGAATAGCAGTTCTGTTAAAATATAAAAACAGAAAAACATGAAAAAATTATACTTTAAAAAATGACAGATCAAGTTACCTATCACAGTTTTGAACCAAAGAAAATAAAATAGGAGAATGAAAGGATATAATAAGGCTGAAAAAATATTCCAGAGTGACCAATATTTTTATATGTGTGTATTTATGTGTGGGTGTGTATTTGTATATATGCATATCTATATAAAATTAAAGCAATATGTTAAGTGCTAGTGAGCTATAATGAAAATAACTTTGAAATGAAAGAGGATAGGGATAGGACATTGGAAAAATGACAAATGATGAATAATTCTATTATTTCTTGAATATGGCTGTAATGTCTTAGAAATGGAAAGAAAAAAAGGAATATGGAGGCAGACTTATATTAATGAAAAATATCACTGTTGCCTTTTATTTCCTTCCTTTAACTCCTATCATTTTTTTCTTTCTAACAACTTAATTTTTGAAACTATCTTAGCTATCTTGCAATTTCTTGTTGGATTTTTTTTGACTTGATCACAGAAAGATAGTAGTAAAATAAAAAGAAATATGAGCTTGTAACAGAAATACAAGTCTCTTGATCTATATTTTATAAAATATTACATTCCCTCTATTAAGTAGCGAGATAGTCTCAAAAATCTTTTTGTATACTTAAGAAATTATTCCCTCTGCATACTTACAATGCTTGAAGCCAATATGAATGGAAGAAAAGAATTATTTCTGTAGATTTCCAAAAAGATTACTAAAAAATATTTTGGGTATGACCAATTATGGTGCACAAGTGGGTATCTAGCTGTTCTTTTAAGATAAATGACAAACATACCAGCCATTCTTGTACACCTCAAACTTATTATCCTGTGGTCTCTAGTAATCCCTTTCAAATACCCACAAGTGATATAGCTAAAGCACCTATCACCTATGTGAAATAAATGCTTGATTCATTCATTTCCTGTTAGGTTTGGATCTGGAACATACCCTAGTTTCTTATGTGTTCAGAGTTGGTGATTTCGGGAAATGGTTGGCTCATGAGGACTCTGACCTTATCAATGGCTCAATCCATTGAAAGCTGAGTGGACTACTGAGAGGTGAAACCTAATTAGAAGTAGTGCCCTGCAAGTGGTTTATCTATCTATTTTCTCTATGGTCATTCTCTCTCTCTCTGGTTCCCACCTCTTATCTCCTTCCTGAATGTCATAAGCTAAACAGTTTTCCTTTACCACATCTGTCCACTATATTGTTCTGCTTCAACTCTGACTCAGTGTAATGGATCTAGCTTACCAAGTGTCAAAAGCTCTGACTCTGTGAGTCAAAAGAAATCTTCCCTCCTCTAAGTTGTTTTACACAGGTAACTGTCACAAATGCAAAGGTGCCTAACACATCTCTCTTTGGGAGCAAATAAAAATAATAAAATAGGATGTTGTATAAAATATTTGTATGAAGTAAGCTAGTGTATCATATACCATAAAAACATGAAAAAAACAAAAGATGAAAAGAATTCAGAAGGGGACAATTAAGGAAGCGGAAAAGGACCAGGGGTAGGTTGAAGGTGGAATAAGAGACTAACAGGAAGGGCGAATATGATCAAGTGTCTCTATAAAAATGTCACTAATGAGCCCATTATTTTGCACAATTCCTATACACTGATAAGTATAATAAAATGAACTGTATGTTTATTTGTCAAAAGGGCAGGTGGGGTTAGTTATGCAAGTATATATATAAATTGCGATTTTGAAAAAGGCACACCCATTCAGTGTTTATTAACAGGAGCTGAGGTTTTCATATATGTATCCATTCAATACTCTCAATATTCCTATAAAATTAGTATTAATATTTGAATAATATAAAACATATATTTTCAAGTCGTAAAGTTAATGGCCCATAATGAGACCAGCACAGGAATCAAGAGTTATCTTACTCCAAAGACAATGTTAATTCTTCTTTGCATACCAAATATGCATCAAATCCATAAGAAAGATGAAAAACTATGCTAAAGGTACAAAGAAATAAAGTGATTAATTAAGCATGAAATTTTTGAAGAAGTTTTAGGATAAGGGTGTTAATATTTATCACACGTCTTAATTGTCTTGAGAATACAATAAGCAGAATAGCACATGTTAAAAGGCAGAGAAATGGCTTTTTTATGGAATTTGAATAGATTCTACACATCACTTGACAGAATGTCAGAAGATATAAGATTAAAGGCATAGAGTAAGAACTAGGGCTTTGGAGTGTACATTGTAAAGAAGTGGGAACCAGAAGGAAGGCGGTTCCAAGATGGTGGTCTAGACGGACTCCACTGTGCTAGTCTCTCCACGATTGAAGCTGGAAGTAGTGGAAATACCATCTTCCAGCCAGCTTCTTGACATCACCCTACGGCTCATCATTCCCCTCAGGAATTTCACTTACATATGTGTACGCAGGGTCACCAGGCAGCAGCGATTGCCACAAACAGCGTGACTTCAGTGGTGAATGGCAGAACACAGCTGCGGCGTGGGGCCCCAGCCTAGGATTCGCCCTGGGTGGGCGGGGCCTGCTTCTACATGGGGTACCTAGCTCCAGCGCCCACCCAACCATGCAGGACCCATAGCAGTTGCTCCTATGGACAAATCGTCTCCAGAGCAGGACCCTCGGCTACTGTTCTTTGTGGATCTCCATCTAACATGGCAGAACTTCCTACACCAGGGGGCGTCAGACAGCACCTGGGAACAGACTTTGACCGCAACACAGCAAACCGTGAAATAGCGTCTCCACCAGTGGCCCAGAGCTCTGCCCTGCTGTGAAACCCACATCCAGGACACCAGCAAGTCCAGCAAGCAATGGACAACGCCACCTACTGGAGGTGAAAGGAACCATACCTGTTTATTTACATTGAGACTTTTTATTATTTATTTTTATTTTTTATTCTTATTTTTATTTCATCCTTAATCTTTTTCTCCTAATATTTCTATTGTTTAATATTTGTGTTTTATTTCTCTGCTCTTTTCTTCTTTGCTTTCTATTTCCTTCCCTCTTTTCTCTCTCACTCTTTTCCTACCCTCTAATCCACAACAGTTGTGAAACTAAGTATTTGTTATACAGTTGGATATGGTAGATTGGGATTTCTGAACTGTATACTAGAGTGGTATTATATGGTTTTGTAACTCCCACTTGCATATGTTTTATTTGTATTGCTATCATTTCTCTTCACTGTACTCTCTTTTCTTCCTCCTTACTGGTCTTCCCCAACTCTCTGTCACTCTTTCTAGTAATAGCCAACTTCTCTTGGATTCCTTTTTCATGCTTTCTAATATCTAATAACCATATCCTCACTTCCTACTACCCCAACATTCCATCCTACACCCCCCCTCAAGTTTCTCTAGCCCACCAACAGAAACTATAGACCCTTGTGCAAACTTATTGTTTACATAATAGATTGTAAAGGAACTCATAATTGTTGTATATCATGACTAAATTGTAAATGTATTTGGGAGCTATTAGGAGCTACTTGGTTTGAAACTATATATTGCTTGTATCGAGATCAATCAATATTGATCTCCCCTTTAAAGGAGAGGTATTGAAACCCTGCAGGGAAACTATACCCATAAGGAGTAAAAACTGTAACAACTGGGATCAGCAGAGCTAGAAGGAAAGACACACAAACACCATGAAAAAACAAGTGAAGAAAGTGCCTCAAACAAACCAAGATACTACACTATTAGAATCCATGATGAAATGACAGAACAGGAATTCAGGATGTACATAATTAAAATGTTCTGTGACTTAAAGAATGATATAAGAGAGCAAGCCCAGTCAGCAAAAGATCATTTCAATAAAAAGATACATAGGCAAATACAGGAAGTAAAAGGTCACTTTGATAAAAAGATACATAGGCAAATACAGGAAGTAAAAGATCACTTCAATAAGGAGATAGAGATTCTGAAAAGAAACCAAACAGAAATCCTTGAAATGAAAGAAACAATAAACCAAATTAAAAACTCAATGGAAAGCATCAATAACAGATTAGACCATTTGGAAGACAGAACCTCAGATACTGAAGACAAAATATTTATCTTTGAGAATAGAGTTGACCACACAGTGAAGATGGTAAGAAACCATGAACAGAATATCCAAGAACTATGGGATAACATTAAAAGACTAAACTTAAGAATTATTGGGATAGAGGAAGGCATAGAATTCCAAACCAAAGGAATGTGCAATCTATTCAATGAAATAATATCAGAAAACTTTCCAAATATGAAGAATGAATTGGATAATCAAATTCAAGAGGCTTACAGGACACCAAATGTACAAAATCACAACAGACCTACACCAAGGCACATCATAATGAAAATGCCCAACATTCAGAATGAGGAGAGAATCTTAAAAGCCACAAGAGAAAGGAATCAGATTACATATAGGGGGAAGCCAATTAGGATCACTGCAGACTTCTCAACCCAGACTCTGAGAACAAGAAGATCATGGCAAAGCATATACCAAGCGCTAAAAGATAGTGGATGCCAACCAAGAATCTTATATCCAGCAAAATTAAGTTTTAGGTTTGATGATGAAATAAAAACTTTCCAAGATAAACAAAAATTAAAAGAATTCACAGCAAGAAAGCCAGCACTACAGAACATTCTTGGTAAAATATTCCATGAGGAGGAAATCAAAAACAACAATGAAAACCTGCAGAGGGAGGACCTACAATAAAGGACAATCAAAGGGGAAACCCAGTCAAGTTAAAAACTAAGAATAAACCAAAATGTCTGGAAATACAAACCATGTCTCCATAATAACATTGAATGTCAATGGCCTAAGCTCATCAATTAAGAGACACAGACTGGCAGATTGGATTAAAAAAAAAAGACCCAATGATATGCTGCCTCCATGAGACTCATCTCATAGAAAGAGATACTCATAGATTGAAGGTGAAAGGATGGAAAAAAATTTATCACTTACATGGACTGTGCAAACAAGCAGGAGTTTCCATCCTCATTTCAGATAAAGTAGACTTCAAACCAAAGTTAGTGAAAAGGGATAAAGAAGATCATTTCATACTACTTAAGGGAATCATATATCAATAAGACATAACAATCTTAAATATCTATGCCCCAAACAATGGGGCAGCCATGTTCGTCAAACAAACCCTTCTCAAATTCAAGAACCAAATAGATCCCAACACAATATTATTGGGTGACTTTAACACAACACTCTCCCCACTGAACAGATCTTCCAAACAAAAACTAAACAAAGAATCTACAAGACTTAATAGAACAATCAATGGTCTAACTTAATGGATATGTATAGAATATTCCATCCTTCAACAAGCAAATACACGTTTTTCTCAGCAGCACATGGATTCTTCTCCAAAATAGATCATATGCTATACCACAAAGCAAGTCTTAGTAAATACAAAAAAAAAAATAGAGATACTACCCTGCATTCTATCTGACCATAATGGACTGAAACTAGAAGTTAATGACAGTTTAAAAAAAAAGAAGCCACACAACACCTGGAGACTCAATAATTTGCTATTGAACAATGCATGGGTAACAGAAGACATCAGGGAAGAGATAAAAAAATTCTTGAAGGTAAATGAGAACTGTGATACAACATACCAAAATCTCTGGGACATGATGAAGGCAGTGCTAAGAGGAAAGTTCATTGCATTAAGCTCATATATTCAAAGATGTAAAAGTCAACAAATCGATGACTTGACACTACAACTCAAAGACCTAGAAAAAGAAGAACAAAACAACACCAAAAGAAGTAGAATACAGGAAATAATTAGAATCAGAGCTGAAATCAATGAAATTGAAACACAAGAAACAATTCCAAAAATTGATAAAACAAAAAGCTGGTTCTTCAAAAAAATAAACAAAACTGACAAACCCTTAGCCACCCTAACAAAAAGAAGAAGAGAGAAAACACAAATTACCAAAATTTGTGATGAAAATGATAACATCAAGACAGACCCTGCTGAAATACAGAGGATAATCAGAAACTATTTTGAAGACTTATAGTCCACTAAAATAGAAAACCCTGAAGACACTGACAAATTCCTAGAGACATATGATCTACCCAAACTGAACCAGGAGGACATTCATGACTTAAACATATCAATTACATGCAAAGAAATAGAAGAGGCCATCAAGAGCCTTCCAACCAAGAAAAGCCAGATGGATTCTCAGCCAAGTTCTACAAGACCTACAAAGAAGAACTAACTCCAATACCCCTCAAATTATTCCATGAAATAGAAAGGGAAGGAACTCTTCCAAACTCATTCTATGAGGCTAGTATCACCTTGATTCCAAAACCAGACAGAGACACGTCAAAAAAGGAAAATTTCAGACCAATATCCCTGATGAATACAGACACAAAAATCCTCAATAAAATTTTGGCCAATCACATACAAAAGCATATGAAAAAAATAGTGCACCATGATCAAGTGGGGTTCATTCCAGGGATGCAAGGTTGGTTCAACATAGGGAAATCAATACACGTAATCCATCACATCAATAGACTTAAAGATAAGAATCACATGATTCTATCAATTGATGCAGAGAAAGCATTTGACAAAATACAGTACCTTTTCATGTTCAAAACACTAGAGAAACTAGGGATATTAGGAACATACATAAACATTGTAAAAGCAATATATGCTAAGCCTAAGGCCAACATCATCCTAAATGGAGAAAAATTGGTAGCATTCCCTCTAAAAACGGGAACAAGTCAGGGATGCCCTCTCTCACTACTCTTATTCAATATAGTCCTTGAAACTCTAGCCAGAGCAATCAGACAGATGAAAGAAATTAAAGAAATATGAATAGGAAAAGAACAACTCAAACTATCATTATTTGCAGATGACATGATTCTATACTTAGGGGATCCAAAAAGTTCCACGAGAAAACTTCTCAAACTGATAAATGAGTTCAGCAAAGTTGCAGGATATAAAATCAATATCCATAAATCAAATGCATTTCTATACATCATCAATGAGTCCTATGATAGAGAAATTAGAAAAACTACTCCATTTGCAATAGTCTCCAAAAAAATAAAATACTTGGGAATCAATCTAACAAGAGTGGTGAAAGACCTCTACAACGAAAATTACAAGACACTAAAGAAAGAAATTGAAGAACATCTTAGAAGATAGAAAGACCTCCCATGTTCCTGGATAGGCAGAATCAATATCCTTAAAATGGCCATACTACCCAAAGCGCTATACAGATTCAATACAATCCCAATTAAAATTCCAAAGTTTTTTCTTATAGAAATAGAAAAGGCAATCATGAAATTAATTTGGAAAAATAAGAGACCTGGAATAGTCAAAGCTATCCTGAGCAAGAAGAATGAAGCAGGAGGCATTACAATACCAGACCTTAAACTTTACTACAAAGCAACAGTAACAAAACGGCATGGTATTGGCACCAAAATAGACATGTAGACCAATGGTACAGAATAGAAGACACAGAGAGTAATGCACATAAATACAGCTATCTCATACTAGACAAAAGTGCCAAAAACATACATAGCAGAAAAGATAGCCTTTTCAACAAATGGTGCTGGAAAAACTGGAAATCCATATGCAGTAAAATGAAACTAAACCCCTATCTCTCACCATGCAAAAAACTCAACTCAAGGTGGATCAAAGACCTAGGAATTAGACCAGAGACCCTGCGTCTAATTGAGGAGAAAGTAGGTCCATACCTTCATCACATTGGATTAGGCCCTGAATTCCTTAACAAGACTCCTATAGCACAAGAAATAAAAGCAAGAATCAATAAATGGGATGGACTTAAACTAAAAAGCTTCTTCTCAGCAAAAGAAACTATCAATGAGGTGAACAGAGAGCCTACATTCTGGGAGCAAATTTTTGCCACACGCACATCAGATAGAGCACTGATCTCCAGGATATATAAAGAACTCAAAACACTTAACACCAAAAAAACAAACAACTCAATCAATAAATGGGCTAAGGAGCTGAATACAACCTCTCAGAAGAAGATATACAGTCAATAAATATATATATGAAGAAATGTTCAACATCTCTAGCCATTAGAGAAATGCAAATCAAAACTACTCTCAGATTTCATCTCACACCAGTCAGAATGGCAGCTATCCAAAATACCAGCAACAATAAGTGTTGGCGAGGATGTGGTGAAAAAGGTACACTCAAACATTGCTGGTGGGATTGCAAACTGGTACAATCAATCTGGAAAGCAGTATGGAGATTTCTTAAAAAACTTGGAATGGAACCACCATTTGAGCCTGCTATCCCACTCCTTGGCCTATACCCTAAAGACTTAAAAACAGCACACTACAGTAAAGCAGTCACTTCAATGTTTATAGCAGCACAATTCACAATTGCATAACTGTGGAAGCAACCCAGATGCCCTTCAATAGATGAATGGATAAAGAAACTGTGGTACATATATACAATGGAATATTATTCAGCAATAAAAGAGAATAAAATTATGGCATTTGCAGGCAAATGGATGGAATTGGAGAACATTATGCTAAGTGAAATAAGCCAATCCCAAAAAACCAAATGCCGAATGTTCTCTCTGATTAGTGGATGCTGATACATAAGGGGGGTGGGATGGGGAACATAGGAGAAATGGAGGAACTCTGGATGCAGCAGGCGAGAGGTGGGGAGAGGGAAAGGAGAATGGGTATAGTAAAGATGGTTGATTGAGATCATCATCACTACCCTTGGTGCATGTATGAAGACACAAATGGTGTGACTCTATCTGGTTTGCAGCCAGAGAAATGGAAAAATTGAGCTCTATATATGTACTATGACTTGAAATGCATTTAAATAAATTAATAAAAAAAGAAGTGAGAACAAATAGGAATTTGTTAGCAGAAGAATATAAATTGGTTGAATGAATAAATAAATGAGTTCATATGTCATTGTCCAGATATTTCAGTGCTGAAATTTTCCCCTTAAATGGCCTGTACATTATTGTGGAGTTTTTCATGATTTAATTATAAACAGAAAGTGGTTTTAATTTATTATATTACTTATTTTAAAAAAGCATTTTAAAAAATGGTTCATTAAAGTGAAAACTACAGTAGCTTATTTTCTTTACAGACTATATTTCTGTAACTATCTTCCTGAAAGTTTTATTGAAAAGTCTAAGTTTGCTGTGATAGAGAGGTGTTTCATGAAACAGCTGTTTAATTGACAATTTTTGAATTCCATCTTCATCTCTCTATTCATTAGTTATTCATTTGGAGTTAACAAAATTAAAGCCCATCTGTATTTTCTCCCCCTCTGCTCAATACCAATTTTACACTTCCTGATGTGCCTAACTTTGCATTTACTGAGGCATGTGCCTGTTATCTGAGGAACGTGTCATCTTGTTCACAGAATAGGTGACAGATCCTTCCCACTTTGCTTAGTAGTTCTCACCTAAATTCCTTTTGAGAAAACAATCTTTGAAGATGCAACCAGATGGTTTGTCTCACATACTTGGGGTGCAGATTGGCAGTTTTAGTTCTGTTTCAACACTTACTGAGTGGCTATTTCCTATCTTCCCCACTGGTTAGGGTGTCAGGTAGATTTATGTCCAAAACCACACACAGAAAATAAATTCTCAGTGAGCTCTTCTTTCATAAGTAATTATTCAGAAGTCTGGCAGACTGAGTTCATATACAGAACAACTCCCCAGTACTGCAAAAATGTTTTATCTCACAAGGGTTATTTGCTGAAATTGAAACGAGGTCAGGAAGTCCCTTGAATTCAACATTCCACACCAATTACTCTGATTCCTCTTCTAATGCTGGGTAAGATGATGTAATTAGCATTGCCAGAAAAGGCACCATACTAGGGGTCATTTTTAGTCTTGTAGCTAGAGTAATTAAGAGTATACTGAGCTGGAAATGGAACTCTTTCCACCAATCTTTATTATTCTAGGCATAATGTTTCCCAATTTTCATTTTATACCTTGCATTGCCCTCCCCCCACCCCAGAACTCATAGATATATCAGTGCTTTAGAGTGTGGTATTACCTCTTGCATTGTCAAATATAAAGCCATTTTTAGGGCCTCATGATTTTAACCTTCATCTGTCATTTACCAGTAGACTGGCTAATGCTAATCATTTTGCTCTGTAGCATTGTCAAAGCTTAAATAGTTTCTTAATAACAGTGATTGATTAGAAAATGACTTCCTATACTTCACTGACTTTCTCAGTTACAGGGATAAAAAAAATATCATGATTCAAATTTAGGGTTTTTTTTCTTGAATGTTTTAGAGATTGATCCTACTTTAATTTGTTAATGTGAGTCAAAAATATTTTCATTTTTCCAAATGTTTCAACTCTTTCATTTGAATTTTGCTGATTGTTAATTTGAGTAGAAAGAATTCATGTACTTCATTATCAAGATATAAAAAAAAGTTTTGTGTGCTAGGTAGCATGCACAGGACCACCTTCTCATTCCAACAATGTCTGTATGTCTATTAGTGGGTTGTGTGCATATATTACATTCCATGGTGGTGGGGGGATTCTGCAGATAAAATTAAGCTTATGGATTTTAAGATTGGGAGCTTATCCAGAATGGATTATCAAGATGGACCCATTCCATTCAAATAAGCTCTTAACAAGTATAGAAATCTCATCAAGTAGAGTTAGACACTTGTAGCAGAAGCCAGAGAGATTCAAAATGTGAAAATGACTTGAACAACTATTTCTAATTTTGAAGATGGAGAGGGCAACATGGTAGGTGATACCGGTGGCACTGAGATGACAAAGCTCTCAGATAAGTGCAACAAGAAAACAAAAATGTTAGTCTTGTGTCTTCCTATAAGTATATTTCACCAACAACCTGAATGATCCTGACTGTGGATTGTCACCACCACAGTCTCTAGAAAGGAATAAAACTCTGCTGACACCTTGATTTTGCCCTGTGAGTTCCTAAACTGAGGCCACAGTTGTGTCATGCTATGCCTGGACTTCTTTCCTATAAGTCTATGAAATAAAAATGAGTGTTGTTTTAAGCTATCAGATCTGTGATATTTATTACTACAGAAATAAAAACTAATACCAAATTCGATACATTGATTTTGGATACAATAGTAATATATACTTAGAATGTGGAAGACACTAAGGAATGAGTGAGTAGGCACAGTCTGGAAGAATTTTGAACATAATAGGGGAAATAAAAAGAGATTACCTTCCAAAGATTGTTGGTAGAAAAATAGAAACTAATTACTTTATCCATAAGTAATCAGAAGGAAGGAAGAGGACTTAAAAACTGCAGATCACCTCAGTGAAACCTGTATCTTTGCTAACAGATTGTTGGTAGAAATCTGAATGACAAAGAAACGACCATTAAACTCTCAGAAAGAATTGAGGAATATGTTATTGGAAAATTGGTAAACAGATCCTCAGTTTGTAATGGCAGAAAGCTTATTTTAATGATGTCAAGCAGTTATGTAGAAATCTGAACTTATGAATAATAATCTTGGATATTTAGCTGAGGATAATATTAAGCAAAGTCCTCAGATTATATAGTACTTTGTGCATTACTTTGTGTAATACTTTGTGTATTGTATAATACTATGTCTTGCAATTTACAATAAAATATAAAAGGAGAGAGGCAATTCAAAAAGGACTGTTAAACTAAATGAAACTAGGATGTGAACATCTGAAAATTCTCAACAGTCCTAGATGGCAAAAGATCAAACAAAAGACAAGAGTCTTTTTTAATAGATGAAGGGTGTGACTCACAGATCCACTCAAACTAGGGTTCTCTAGGAAGTGTAAGATCCTATCCTTAATCATTTCAACAGGAACCAAGAAAAAATGTAGGTTCCCAAAATTCTACCAGCAGTTGTATGAAAGAAGTCAAATAGTAAATATCTGCTAATTTTGATGAAGAAGGAATTATGATTCTGAAGTTGGAGCCGAGAGGTCAGAGTCTGTACTCAAAACCAATGACAGTAACTTAGAGACAGTTTTGTTCTGAAAATTCTTAGACTGTTGACTACATTTTACTCTTCACTTTTTGAATGAGAATACCTATAACTGTTACCTATGTATTTTCCATTGCAGTATATCTAGAATAGATAACTTATGTTTTCAGCTTTATAGGTTCACAACTGAAGCATTGTATGTCAAGAATTGTGTTTAATGAATTATATCAAGAACTTTCATTCTAATGATTTAGATAAAGAGATTTGGGCTTTCTGGGCTGATGAAATTTAAATGAGATTTGGGATTTGAGTTGATGCTGTAATAGAAAGAGAACTTTAGGGAATTTGGGCTGGTACGAATGCATTTTGTATTTGGAAGGGAAATGAATCTCTGAGTCAGCATGTAGATATCAGTAGGCAGAGGTGTACTAAAACTGTCCACACCCTAATACCTAGACACTGTGAATATGCTGTAATACATGGGAAATGGAAATTTGAAGATGTACCTAATTTATGAAACTTAACATAAAAAGACTGTTCTGGATAACCTGAGTGGACCCAATCTAATCACATAAGTCTTTCAAACCAGAGAGCTTTTACTGTTAGAGTGAGAAAGATGGACCAGAAATGAAAATGTGAGAAAGAATCCAGCTTTCCATTGCCTATTGTAAAGATGAAAAAAGAAATATGATAAAATGCAAGGTGAAGTAAAAATCTTACAAAAGCTGTAGATTGACAGGCTGCATCCTATTTGCCCATGCTTCTGGGCTCAGCTGTGTGATTTATTTGGCTTTGGGAATGAGCAAGTGAGACACAGTGAGTCAATTTTGAGTTTGGGCCTGAAAGAGAGGCTTACTATTTTCTTATTATTCTAATAAGCCCAGGCTATAATTATGTACAATGAGAGACCTGTCAGGAAGGTTCAAATTGTTTCAATTGTCCCAAATATGGCCATCTTGGATCACCTTACCAGTTACCCCTTAGTATATGAGTCTAACCAAGATCAGCAAAGCCATCTAGCTGTTCACCTTAGGTAAATGAGTAATAATCCCTTCTTTGTGTGCCTTTGTGGTTTTGTGGTTATTTACAGTGCAACATTATTATCAATCAATATGTTACATGGTGTGATTTATTCATATAAGCCTGTCTTTCCTACTGGAGTATAAACTCCATGAGGGTGGGGAAAATGGTATCTGTTCATCACCTTATGCTCTTTTAGATATCAGAAGGGTGCAAATAATAGGCAATGGATTCTTAAACAAAGTAAGTGGTGCTATATAACAACAATAGCAAAACAATGACAGATCAGCTCCTTTAGGACACATTATGAAAACAGTTCTTTATGAATGAAATTAATACAAATAAATGCTTTAAGAGAAATAAAGAGAAGAGGAAGTACATAGAATGGAAAGCATGGAAGAGCTTCACCTAGGAGACATGTTAAGATATGCAACAAGGCTTTATGAAAAAGCAGGGAGTTTAGGATCTCATTGATAATAGGTGGAAGAAAAAGGGAAGAGTCATATATTTTTGAAGGTTGTGATGAAACATTCCCAACTCCATGTGGTGTTCAGTTATTTTTTTTTAATATTGTAACTTGTGATGAAAAGTTTTAGAAACGTGAATATTTAATGCCTAAAGACACTTTGTGCTTTCTTTTTACTCGTGTCTTTAACACGATGTTCTCTTGTGTGCTTGCACTCTACAAATTTTAGCAGGTAATCGGTACATAAGTCATGTCACGACACATCATCTAATGCTAATGAGGCAATATGTCAGAGTCAAGGATGCCTATAATTTCTTATCATAACTACCCAAGTTGTTTCTTCACACATTGACATTTTTGTCTGCTACTATGTGACTTTTGAGATTTTGTTATAATTATTTTCCAAGTGGTTAATTTACTTCAGTAATCAGATATAAGTATTAACCTCTCATATTTATAGAAAATATGTGAATTCTAAACTTTCTGTTAAAATATTCAGTTTTGTTTTTTAAATTTCTGAGTAGACTCTGCTAGTTAATTGAGGTACTCTATTAGAGTTGACATTTTGCTTATTCTGAATATATATTTGTGCTCCTTAATCCCAATATACTTAGTATCTGTATTAATACCTTCCACTGTCTCTTTAGGCCATTTAATTCCTTCAGTTACTTCAGAAACTGCCATGACTTTGTGGTTCAAGGGAGCCGGAGTGTGCATTAACATTATTTATTAAATCGACCTATTAAAAAATCATGAACACAAACGAGTTTCCCCATATCAGTGATGATATTTTGTGGATCATGTTAGTACCAAAGGTAATACTTTATGGACCAAATTATCTCAAGGTTGACAGCTCTGTCCAGAATATTGTTTTTCACAGTAGAGTATAGAAAAAGAAGTATCTATATGGAATTAATAAAAGAAAATATTTTAAAAACGAATTTTATACTATTAAAAAGTTAAAAGACCTATGATACTAAAATAAGAAAGGTTGCAGATCATTTTATTAGATTTATGTTTTAGAAGTCAGATTATGCATAATTTTGACATATTTTAAAATTCAAAATTATTCCAGGACATGCTGTATGATTATTGTTGGAAGATGTATCAAATGGAAGACAGAAACTTTAAACACTAAAAAATTTATATGATTTCAAGGAAATATACATTTGATCCTAAAAGTTATTATTATTTTCGCTACTGGGGATTGAACACAAACAGTACCATTGAAGTACATCTCCATCCCTTTTTTCTTTTTTCTTTTGAGATAGGGGCTTGTTAAGTTGCTGATTTTAAACTCATGATCCTCCTGCCTCAGGTTCCCCAAGTAGCTAGGATTACAGGCTTGTGCCACCATGCCTAGCTCTTCCCAAAATTCCTTAGTGTTGGTAGAAGAATATTTTTGTTTTTAGAGGGATCAAGACTGTGCATACTGTTTAGAGATATTGTTGATACTTTTAAAGTAAAAAGTTTAAAAGATCCTTTAAAATTGGTGGTCAAAGAGGATTCAACACTAATTATAAATTAAGAAATGTGAACTTAATCAATAGAAAGATTTAAATCTAGCCAGCACGGTGGCTCATGCTTGTAATCCCAGCATTTTGGAGGCTGAGACAGTAGAATCGCAAGTTCAAAGCCAGCCTCAGCAACAGTGAGGCACTAAGCAACTCAGTGAGACCCTGTCTCTACATAAAACACAAAATAGGGCTGGGGATGTGGCTTAGTGGTCGAGTACCCCTGAGTTCAATCCCTCGTACCAAAAAAATAAAAGAGAAAGATTTATATCTATATCGCATGAGTTCTTAGAAGATACATTTAGGATTACTTCCCAGAGCATAAGAAAAATCAGACTGTAGTGGAAGTGCAGACCCATCTTCTCTGCTTCAACTCATTCTACATCATTTCAATAGGTTTTATGTCAGTTTTGTATAAGAATTTGAAGTCTAGAGAAAAATATGTAGAAAATCAAAAAATATGTAGAAAATAATTTTCTTCATATTAACCAGAGGTACTGAGAAAGCATTGGTTTAGGTAGTCTGTGAGGATCCCACATGGCACAAAAGCTGCCTGCTTTGATCCCTAAAGGCTGAATCTATGTTGACTTTGCTATGGCTCCAGTGATTCAGTTGCTTAGCTGGAAAAAAGAGTGCTCATTCAAGGTATGCCAGGTGGGATTAAGATGAGGGGGCCAGAAGCACCATAGCTGCTATCACCATCTAGACCACATAGAGAGAGCTCACCATATGAGGAAATATCAAGCAAAACATACATTTAATACAGAATAAATTACTGGAAGAGAGCACTAAATAACCATATATTCCAGTGGGATGCTTTGTAGCTAATGTCTGGGGATGCTTGTTATAGCAGCTCAGGAAAAAGTAGATGAATACTTCAAGTAAGGTGTCATAGAAGTACATACTTGGCTAGAAAGGCCTGTTTCCTATAAAAAACATAAACATTTTTTATGTTCTTCTACTTGTGTCATATCAGTCATCTGAATCAACAATTTGAAAAATACCCCTTTGAGTTTGCCCTCAGGAAATTTTTAAACAGGTCATCTTCTGATTTGTGGGACCCATTTATACACTTACGCTAAATACCTTACCAATCGTATCAAATTTCAATTTTCCACTTTTTGGCCAGGTTATTTTTAATTGCATTTTATCTCAAATCTTCCATTGTGTATTAATTTGTTTCCCTCACTCCTCCTTTCTTTCTGATCTCTGCTAAAGTAGTGCCTCCTAAATATGCTTTCCTGGGTTACCCAATTCAATCTCACAGCCAACAAACTTCCTAACTCTCCTTCCTACTTTGATTTTATTTTTATACCATATGTTATCTAGCATAATATACAATGTGATTATATACCTAATAGGTACCATTATATGTGTAGACACAGCCTGTCAATCTACCTTTCATCTATAATGTAGACTGAATTATGCTATATTCTCAGAATTTGAAACATGTATCATTACATAGTAATTGTCTTAGTTCATTTATCATTTCCATAACAAAATATCCAAGACAAGATACTTTTGAAGAAAAGAGGTTTATTTTGGCTCATGGTTCTGGAGATGTAACATCAAAGGGCTACCTCTGATGATGACCTTGCAGGCAGAGTCCCAAGGTGGCTCAGTACATCACATGGAAAAAGAGTAGGAGCAACTGTGTGTTATGTGTGGATTCTAGTCTCTCCTCCTCTTAAAATGATGTGCATTTAATCATGGGGGCTCTATCCCAACTAATCACTTCCCACAGTTCTTACCTCTGAACACCGTAGTCAGATTAACTTTCCATTCTCTTAATGCCTCATAAAGGGGATTAAATTTCAGCATGATTTTGGGAAGTACAGCATATTCAAACAATATTAATAGGCATGCAGTGACTATTTAATAAATTAACTAAAATTGATTTTTTTATTTTATAGCATATCATGAAATTTATGTAATTTTCATTTAAAAATAGTTCATTAATATTTATTAATATTCTGCACTGTATATATATTATATATATTAATACTATGCACTCTAAAATTTGATTATGTATAGAAATAAAAAATAAAGTATGGTACCCAACTTCATGAGTCTTATAGTTTAATGGGAATGTAGACATTGAACAAATTATGAAATAAACGTGTAATTATGAACCTCAAAAATAGGAGTTTTAATGAAAGAGCAGGAAAGGATTCTTTAAGAAGATAAATTTTTGCTAGGAGCCTGAAAAGAGTTAAGAGCTAGCAAAGCAGTAGAAGTAAGCAGGTGCCATTGACAGCTAAAGGAATGGTCTGAATCAAGAAAGTCTTTGGCCTATGGAAAAAATTAAAGGTTAATATACCCAGAACTTCAAAAGGAAACCATGGGAGTATGATAAATTTGGAGAGTAGGTGCTACTCAAACACAAAGAAACATGGGGACCTGTTAAAGATATTAATGTTCAACTATATGTGGTCTGCTCCAGTGGTTGTTAACTATACCACATCCAACATTCTTATTCTCTAACAAATGATTTATAATGTCCTTTCTATTATCCAGAAGATTGATTTAATCATTACATAACCTACCTACACACATAATTTTAAGAGTAATTCAATATGCTAGTAATACTCTAGTTGTCTCATAAAAGAAAAATGAAAGGAAAGCAGTTGTGTAACAAAATAATATGAATTTAAATCTATCTATATATTTAATCTTGTTGGAGCATGACTTTAGTAGAAGACAGACTGAAGTAATCAAAAGCTTGCATTTGTGTGTAGACTCACCAAAAACTGAAAAATTTTCAAAGCAGATGAACAGACTATTGTGATGATTCAGATATCAGAAGTGCTGTTATTTCAGTTGCAATTGAAATAACTTCTGGTTAATTTTCACAGAAAACAAAGTACACCATTTTCTCAATTTGCACTATCATTTCAGTCTTTGAAATTTTGGTATTACACTTTACAAAAATTACACTTTACAAAAAAAATAATATTTTTACTTAACAACATTTAGTTATGTCCTAATTTCAAATAGTTACAAACTCATTATTTCACATGCATGCAACTTCTTTGATTCATCAGAAGTCGCACATAATGAGAGAAAATTCTTAAATATTTGGAGTTGTTCCACAAATAACAGGGAGTCTAGCATTCCTGCCTGATGCACAGAATGTCAATGGGTCTTCCATCATTTTAATTATTAGTAAAACCCTCCAAATCATTTCAAATTGCCCCGAAGAGGTGGAACCATCTGTGAAGGGAAGCACTGATTTACAGGATCAATTTTAATTTTTAAGTGAGAGTGTTTAAAATCCCAATTCATTAAGGTTGAATAATTTAAATGTCCTTTCAGATATTCTAGTTTATTTGAGAGTGTAGGTCCTCATCAAAACCAAGCAAATGTAATCACCATGCTCTTGAACCTCTAGCCTCTTCATCATTGGAGGCAAAGATCAAGAGATAACCACTGTGAAAATGTAGATGGTGGGCAGTATTTGAGGACTGAATCTAAAAGACATTTGCGATATCCATTGTCTTCAAACTGGTAAGAAAGCTTTGTGGGCAACCTTTTAGATTTGAAGAGAAAACTAAACTTATAAAGGAATATAAATGCAGATTACATAGTAAATAGATTGGTTTATTTCTGAACTGAGGCAACAGGTTCTAAAGAATCTATCCATTTTTTTTCTATAATTTGATAAAACAGTGGGATATTTATATTAGAGATTGTTTTTCTTTATAATGGTGCCAATTCTAGGTGATTTATATCCACCCTCTCTCACTACCCATCCCTACTTCACGGAAAATGAATTAAGAGTATTTAGTGAAAAGTAATATAATATTTTGAAATACTGACTATAAGAGTATAAAACACAGGAAAACTTTTTTTTATTAAAGTGCAAATCACATAAAAAAATCAACCATCAAAAGTGTCTAATTGAGTGGCTTTTAGTGCATTAATAAGGTTGTTCAACCATTAGCCCTCTCTAGTTGAAAACTGAATTATCCTAGAACACCCTGTATACTTTAAGTATTTATTCACCATTTCCTTCTGTCCCCATCCCCAGCAACCAATAATTTTATATCTGCCTTTATAAATCTGACTGTTTTGAAAATATATACAGTAACAATTTGTGTTAGCCTTGAACATTTGGATGAAATTATGGTTGATGTTTTTAAAGTTTTCTTCAAATTTTGGGAGAATATATTATTACCACATGTATTTTCAAAATTTTTCTATGCATTTATGTGTGAATATATGTGTATGTACACGCATGCACACACACACACACACACACACACACACACACACACACACATCCCCAAAATATACAACCATAATGTGGCACTTTTTTATATTTTTTTCATCTTGTGACATTTTATAAACAATCTTTCCCCAATAATAAATATACTTCAAAAATAATAAAAAATAAATAAAATAAAATAAGTTTGACTGTTTTGAATATTTCATATAAAAGGAGTCATACCATGAGAGCTTTAATGTCTGGCTTTTTTCACTTAATGTAATTTGTTTGAGATTCATACACTTTGCAGCATGTATAGTACTTCATTTCTTTTTATTGCTTAATAATATTATATTATTGTACATCATAACTTATTCATTCATTTGTTTATGGACATTTAGTTGGTTCCACCTTTAGGTATTTTTTTTTTAATTTTTATTCTTGTTTTATTTAGGCTTACATGTTGACAGTGTAAATTGACTCATTGTACATAGATAGAGGATAACATATCAATTCTCTAGTTGTAAGTTGTATAGAATCACATCATATATGCAGTCATACATAAAGTTAGGGTTATTATGACCATCATATTCCATCACCCTTGCTGCCCCATGCTACCTCCCCCCTTACCCCCCTGTGAACGGAGATCCACCTTTGTTCCCATGTCCTTTCCCACATTATGGATCAGCATCCACTTATCAATGAGTACATTCGGCATTTGGTTTTCTGAGATTGGCTTACTTCACTTAGCATGATATTCTCCAACTCCATCCATTTACCTGCAAATGCCATAATTTTATTTTCTCTTATTGCTGAGTAATATTCCATTG